>JAJOOO010000748.1:0-48647 GCA_029582685.1 Solanum piurae | reverse complement strand
AAGGAACTTCTCTATTTTGAACAAGGCAAGTCATTACACATGAAGGATTACAATTTTGTAATTCAAGGCAACCAAAATATAGCACCATACTAAGCTTGACTAAACTACCATGGAGAGCATACTATCATGGAAGTATAAGATATTCTAGGAAGGATACAAGTACACCATCCTAGCTACCATGAAATTGTCTTAGACCAATTAAGTCATGCTACCATGCAAGCATTCTATGATGCTAGTTCAAGTTATCCTTAGGAAGGGTATGACTTCTCAATCCAAGGCAACCATAAAATGGACTTAGCCTAACCAAGTCATGCTACCATGCAAGCATTTCTATGATGATTAGTTCAAGCTACATTGGAGAAGCACTATGGTTCAATCCAAGGCTACCGTAGGGACGCCTAACTCAAGCTACCAAGCATGGTCTTGTCTTACCAAGTCAATCTATTCATGAATGGATATTATGTCTCAACTCCAAGCTATTCTAGTCTAACATACTTGATTCATTTTAGGTGAGCAATATATTCTAGGCTAACATGTTTGATTCATTTTAGGTGAGCAAACCTTTCAACCTAGAATCATTCTATGTGAGAGAGCTTTTCATCTCCTATTACGTTCACTATGTGTTAATGAGAATAGCCTTTCAATCAACACATTTACACATCATGCCCATAGGCACTTTACTCTCAAAGCTCTACTTCTTACATTTATCATACATACCTAGATTACAAGGCATTCTAATCACATACTTTATCCTTAAGTGATTCTAGTCATAAATCATCATAAAGGTTCAATCTCAAGCCTTACTAGTCATGATCCATCACATATACTATAATATATTTCAATTCATGCTTTTGTTCTTGAACTATTACTATACATGTCATCAATTCTAGAAGTTCATCTATAAATCCTCAATTTCCCTTCACAAGGCATAAACTCTCATTACTATAATTTCATCAATTAAACTAGGGTTATCCATGGAAAACATAATGATATCATCATAATAGCAAGATTCACTACTAAATCAATCATAAACAAGTAATATCCACTCAATTGAATTCATACTCAACTTAACCCATAATATTGGAAGGAACCCTAACTTGAATTGGGGATTCATGTTCACAATTGGAGGAATTCTAGGGGGCTCCATAGATGGAAGAATCCATGGATGAATATGCTATCATACCTTGATTATAAATCCTAGAAAGCTTGAAACAATGGATGAATTTGACCTAGCTTGACCCTCTTTTTCTTCTTCTTCTTCTTAGAGAGAATTTCTTAGAGGGAATTAGTTTCTTTTGGGTGAATTGAAATAATGATTTGGAATCACTTAATTAAGGACCTAATATCTTTATATAGGTGGTCTAATTACTAATAAAATGAGACCACTTAATAACTAATTAATTCTAGAAAGTTCCCTTAAGCCCTTCACTAACCGACTTAATTGACCACACTGCCTCACCCACGAAACCACACCCACGGGCCATGGTTGGACCCATGGGGTGTGCTAGTCATCCGTGGGTGGTGATCTGCAACCTGTCTTTTGGGACCCTAACCCACGAAGCCATCCACAAGGCGTGGATCCCCATATGAGGTGTGGGTCCCCTCGTGGGTGCACTGCCTTGGGTAGCTTTCTTGGGCTGTTTTGCTAGGGTCCTTGGTTAGTCCTTGGGGAGTCGTACCTAGATGTTTTAACCCTAAACCCCCTTATTCTAAGTACGGGAAGCCATATCTACGACTCTAAACCTAACATCAAACTCAAGAACCCTCACATAAGGCTCTAGTTTAGTCTACTAGTTTTTGGGTGTTACGATATCTCCCCCTTGGGAACATTCATCCTCGAATGACGATTCTAAACACTTCTTAAAGGAAACGACTCTAGACTAGCAGCCCATCATGCACGCAACTCATCTAAATACACACAACCAAGGAGGAAAACTTTAACTCGAAGCTAAACATACTCAATGCAACACAAGGGAGTAGGTTCTACATCTAACAACCCAACATGCATGAAATTCTATATCTACTCATTTTCAAGGAGGAACTACCATCTCCTAGCTAAAAGATGCTCAACATACACTCATGGAGCCTATATGCAATCTACTCTCAAAAGCATTTATTCAGGGAGGAATCTTTCAACTCCAAACTAAGGCATGCTCATTAATTCATTTCATGAAGTCTATAGGCAACTTATACTCAATGCACTAGAACATGAGGAAAAATAATGCACATAAGTCATTTCTATCAAGACCTAAGCTTTTTCATGAACATGCATACAAAGAAATCACGGCCACATACCTAAACGCACAATGACCTTGCTATATAGGTACCATCTACTTCTTGGGAAAAAATCATATATGAACTCTTCTAAACATCATTCATACTAAAGACAACTTCAAAGTCTAACATATCTAGTCACGAAAGACCAAAAAATATCGGAATCTAATAAAACATGAAACAGATACCGATAGCAACATTAAGAGGCCACTCTTATTCATTCCTAGCTTGGAGGAGATAGAACCTATTCTTCTTTTGAGCAATCTCATCCAAACCACTAGTGACAACTTTCTTATCCTCTCTTTCGTTAGCCTTTGCCTTGGGACAATTCCTCATCTTTTGGCCACTATCATCACAACTAAAACAACCCTCTCTACCAGCCAAACACCTACCCTCATGTCTTTTACCACACCTAGCAAGAGTATACCATAGGGACTCATTGCTAATTCCGGGTGGTTTAGGGTTAGACACCCTCTCTTTCTTATTCTTAAGAGTATTTAAAAACCTTGTCTGAAAAACCTTTGACGCTTCTTAGAGTGACCATGTCCATCAGACCCATCATGAAAGGACTTATCATCATCCATCCTAGACCTCTTTTTCTCCTTAGATTTATCCTTGAGTTTCTCCTCCTCCATTTGTTGAGCATACACCATAAGACGTGAAATATCCATATAATGATGGAGCATTGTCGTACGACATTCTTTTGCTACCAAGTCGGACACTCCCGTCAAGAACCTACTCATCTTATCTCTCGAATCCGCCACCATAGATGGTGAATACTTGGATAGTTGGGTAAATTTCAAGGCATACTCTTTAACACTCATGCTACCTTGCCTAAGGTTAATGAACTCTTCCACCTTAGCTTCCCTCAACTCTCGGGGAAAGAACCTATCAAGGATCATCAATTTGAACACTTCCCAGACTATTGGACCCGCTCCTACCGGCCTACCATCTTTCCATTGTTCATACCATACTTGTGCTACATCTCTTAATTGGTAAGCGGCTATATCCGCTTTCTCTACCGAAGTCACCCCAATGATAACTATAACCTTATAAACCTCATCTATAAACCGTTGAGGATCTTCCTCCACTTTGGAGACATAAAACTCCAGAGGATTCATTCTCATAAACTCCCTCACTCTTGAAGCCGCGGAATTCAGATTAGGATTCCCCTGAGCTACCATCTGTCTATTGACTTGAGTCATCACGGCTTAAGCTTGAGTAGTTAAAGCTTGGGTCAACATTTGGAAAGACGACCTAATCTCCGCATTCAACATATTCTCCCCTATAGGGTCAATTGGAGCTTGAGGAGGATCTTGGGGAGGAACCTCCTGGTCCACATTGCCTTCCTCATCCCTCCTATTATTTGCCCTTGTATTAGCCATAACCTGAAAACCATAAGGCACAGATTAGGAGAAAGACCTAATAGAGCCAAACTCTATGGAACGACTTAGATAATGGAGAAGTGAAGTTTCCTAAACATCCAATAGCCTCTTATTCATAAATGTGGCACTTCACATTTATGAACAAGACTCTACTAGACGTGGTTTGAGACATCCTAGAACCATTCTAAACCTTTTGCTCTGATTACCAAGTTTTTCATGACCCAGGGGTACACCCTAAATGTAATAGGGCACATAGAACCCTGAAGGACCCAATGTAACCCACTTAGCATATCATAAAATAAGGTAATAGAAATGTACGGAAATTTTAAAACATTTTCCATAAAATCAAAGTCTTTATAAAAGCAAAGCGAAAGTCTTACTACACTTGGCTCAAACCATCTAAACAAATTTGAATAACACCTGGGACACAGTCCATACAATAGTCTAAAACATAAAAGAAAGACATAAAGGAAATGGTGGCTTTATCCTCGATGCTATGAGGACTCACAAATATTCAACTCCTTGCTCCTACTAAGAACCTAGTCTCAAAGATGAAACTCAATATCGCTAGACCCTACATTTGATAAGAATGTAGGCAAGAGTATGAATTAGTACAAAAGTACTAAATATGATAGCTAGCAAAACATCATAGAGCATAACATATGGGTTAGTCAACATAAGACATAAGCCACCAGCATAAGAGATAATAACATAATCATGAGCATAATCTCCAACATAGACATAATGTAAGCATTAGTCATCATAAAGCATAGTCCATATGCATAGTCAATACTTAAACCTTCATATCATAAGAAAACCACTTCATAAGTAACCTCCAAGTATACTTGTGCAATGCATGGATAAGACCCCATAATCTCATCCATGCTAAGTATCCCCTTTGGCCATCATAATCATACTTACCATCTTATGGTCTCATCCTTAGCTTACTTCTCATAGACAAGGGAATATTCACCTTTAACCAATATATCAAGGATGACAACTATAGCATCACGGCTAAGTATACATCATATAAGAGAACACTTCATAAGTAGCTTCAACTCATACTTGTGCAATGCATGGATAAAACCCCATAATCCTACCCACACTAAGTACCACTTTAGGCCATCATACATACTCAATGGTTGGGGACTAGTCCCTCTTCACTATTTTCCACTATTCATTTAAGGAACTTCTCTATTTTGAACAAGGCAAGTCATTACACATGAAGGATTACAATTTTGTAATTCAAGGCAACCAAAATATAGCACCATACTAAGCTTGTCTAAACTACCATGGAGAGCATACTATCATGGAAGTATAATATATTCTAGGAAGGATACAAGTACACCATCCTAGCTACCATGAAATTGTCTTAGACCAATTAAGTCATGCTACCATGCAAGCATTCTATGATGCTAGTTCAAGTTATCCTTAGGAAGGGTATGACTTCTCAATCCAAGGCAACCATGAAATGGACTTAGCCTAACCAAGTCATGCTACCATGCAAGAATTTCTATGATGATTAGTTCAAGCTACATTGGAGAAGCACTATGGTTCAATCCAAGGCTACCGTAGGGACGCCTAACTCAAGCTACCAAGCATGGTCTTGTCTTACCAAGTCAATCTATTCATGAAGGGATATTATGTCTCAACTCCAAGCTATTCTAGTCTAACATGCTTGATTCAATTTAGGTGAGCAAACCTTTTAACCTATAATCATTCTATGTGAGAGAGCCTTTCATCTACTATCATGTTCTGTATGTGTTCATGAGAATAGCCTTTCAATCAACACATCTACACATCATGCTCATAGGAACTTTACTCTCAAAGCTCTACTTCTTACATTCATCATACATACATAGATTATAAGGAATTATAATCACATACTTCATCCTCAAGTGATTCTAGTAATACATCATCATAAAGGTTCAATCTCAAGCCTTACTAGTCATGATCCATCACATATAATATAATCTAGTTCATTTCATTCTTTTATTCTTGAAGTATTACTATACATGTCATCAATTCTAGAAGATCATCTATAAATCCTCAATTTTCCTTCACAAGGCATAAACCATCGTTACTATAATTTCATCAATTAAACTAGTGTTAGCCATGGAAAACATAATAATATCATCATAATAACATGATTCACTACTAAATCAATCATAAACAAGTAATATTCACTCAATTGAATTCATACTCAACTTAACCCACAATATTGGAAGGAACCCTAACTTGAATTGGGGATTCATGTTCACAATTGGGGGAATTCTAGGGGGATCCATGGATGGAAGAATTCATGGATGAATAAGCTATCATACATTGATTATAAAGCCTATCAAGCTTGGAACAGTGGAGGAATTTGACCTAGCTTGACCCTAGCTGTTGCTGCTTCTTCTTCTTCCTCTTCTTCTTCTTCCTCGTCCTCTTCTTCCTCTTCCTATTCTTACTCTTCCTATTCCTCCTCTTACTCTTCCTCCTCTTCTTATTCCTCCTCTTTTTCTTCCTCTTCCTCTTCTTCCTTTTCCTCTTTTTCTTCTTCTTTTTCTTCCTCTTCTTCCTCCTCCTCCCCCTCCTCCTCCCCCTCCTCCTCCTCCTCCTCCTTCTCCTTTTCCTTTTTTTTTCTTCTTCTTCTTCTTCTACTACTTCTTTTTAGAGAAAGAATTTCTTGGAGGGAATTGGGTTCTTTTGGGTTAATTGAAATAATGATTTAGAATCACTTAATTAAGGGTCTAATAGCTTTATATAGGTTGTCTAATTACAAATTAAATGAAACCACTTAATAACTAATTAATTCTAGAAAGTTTCCGTAAGCCCTTCAGTAACCGACTTAGTTGACCACACTGCCTCACCCACGAGACCACGCCCACAGGCCGTGGGTTGACCCACGGGGCATGTTGGTCATCCGTGGGTGGTGGTCTACAGTCTGTGACCCAGGAAGCCATCCAAGAGGCGTGGATCCCCCTATGGGGAGTGGGTCCCCTCGTGGGTGCACTGCCTTGGGCAACTTTCTTGGGTTGTTTTGCTAGAGTCCTCCTCAAGGACCCTAGGTTGTTCCTTGGGGAGTCGTACCTTGATGTTTTAACCCTAAACCCCTTTATTCTAAGTACACAAAGCCATATCTACGACTCTAACCCTAACGTTAAACTCTTGAACCCTCACATAAGGCTCTATTTTAATCTACTAGTTTTTGGGTGTTACATTTAACGTTCTCGGATCCTCTCTTTTAGTAGCCAAATTGTTGGCAATCACAACACTACAAAAATGGGACATCTCAATTGTACCCATACCAACCACTCTCTTCTTCTTTAACATCTCCTTCATAGACTTTGAATACCCTGGCATTTGCAAGAAAGCATAACTTGCGGTATATTGACAAACAACTTACTAAAAAGATCAATAAGCTTTTTAAATTGATTGTGTTTGTTTTCAACATTCTTTGAGAATATGGAGGGGAACTTAGGCACATCGCCCTTAGTGAATTCATCCCTTTCGTTTCCTCAGCTTGTTTCACCACACTAGGAGGATAATCCTTATTTTCTTCATCATCAATCACATTCTCCTCAGTCACTTGGTTCTCATCAATAGCACTTCTTATAGGTGCACTCAACTTCACCCCATCAACAACCTTCTCACTTGCCACTTTCTTAGTCATAACTGTGGTATCATCAAGAATCTTTCTACTCCTAGTAACCATCGCCATACAATGGACATTAGTTTCAGGTTCGATAGAGTATCACTAGGAAGAGTACCTTTGACTTTTAGATTCATTTGAGCCTAGAGATGAATCATTTGGGTCTCCAAGTGTTTAATTGAAGTAGAGTTAGAGCTCATGGTTTGGGTTAGGTTAGATGTATCGTTGTCGATCTCTTTAACTTCATTATTCGTAGACTCGTCCATCTTGAGAACTGAATTCAACATCTCCTCGATCTTTGAACTCATTGGGTCACTCACACTTGCTTGGTTGTTGGGAGCATCAATTTTTTGCAGAGGCATATATGGGTTTGAACTTTGATGATTGTACCTCTTGTCCACTCTTTCTCAATTTTTCTCATGCCACTGCCTATCTCTGTCTATCCATGGATCATATCAATCTTTCTAACCTGGAGTCTCCTCCCATGGACCTTGATTGGTCCCTTGGAATCCTGGTTGAGAACTCAACCCTTGGTTTGCTAAGTATCTTATATGCTCATCAAATGACCCTCCACAAACATAGCCATGGGGGCCCACAAACTTTGGGGCTCAGAAAGGTTACTCTTTGCAAATGTGGTAGGGAGAACGAGAGTAAGGAAAGAGAAGCCAAGGGCCCGTAAACGTGGTTGGATCCCCGCGAATGCGAAGGTCAGGGGGCTTAACCCTTCACGAACGCAACCTGGACCTTGTGAAAGTGGTGAACGAATTCTTTGGTCTCCACGAACGCGGTCCAAGGCTTGCATATGCAAAGACCAAAATTGTCCTGCACCAGCTGATGCACATCAGCTGGTTTTTGGTGACATTAAAATATTCGATTGGGCGTTCTGAAATTATTTGGAATCCCGGCACGCAAACGAAATATGCTACCCTATCAAATTTGATATTCCAGACTCAACAGAGTAGACAAAATTCCCATATGAGGTTATCTCAATACAAAGTCAGAATAAGCTTAGGATCCATACAAAGAATCATTCTAGACCAAAATCAATATTTCTGAGCTAACTGCTCTAACGAAATTCTCATCTGGGCATGTTTACCAAGAATGTTAGCCAAGGTCAAACTTGGGCAAGAACGTGAAAGTTAAAACACCTAATTGAATAAACTCGCACTGAAAGCCTCGGGAGTCATGCCGACCATGCTACTCCTCTAAAACAACCCTAGCGAAGCGGATGAACATGTCAGAATTGGATTCTGAGATCATCATTCTGAACTTTTGATAATAAAAAATGACCATTCAAAGTTCAAAAGCTTCAAAACACAGAAATTCGCATAAAACGCGAATGAATGACTAGGTGACCAAACTATCAGTTCCAACAACTCATAAATTAATAATGGTCACTATTTGAATGCGCTAAATGATGAACAAAAGGCATAAACATAAAAACGACATGGAGGGTCATTACAATTCAATTACAAATTGACTTTTCAAATGGAAACGAAGTAAACTTATGAAAATTTAAAATGAAACAATAAGTAAGTAAACGAAAAATAAAATAAGAAGTTATTTTAGTAGCAAAACATCGCTATAATTTATCAAAAGAAATACAAGTAGCTTCTTATTTACGGTGTAATAAAATTATGGAAAAATTACATAAATATTAGACTCTAATTTACAATACATAAATCTACTATTTTTTAATTACAAAATATAGTTTTTGATTATAGAACACGATAATGGGACACATTTTTTGACTGATTTTTTCGATTTTGATGCTATTTTTTTGGGAGTGGAAATGTATTGTTTAATTTTCATGCTTTAATCATTATGCACATTTCTTATTTGAGAGTTTAATTTTTTTTTGGGGGGGGGGATATCTCTCTCATTTCGTTTTAGTTTTTGTGAAATGCTTTGCTTTTAATTCTATCTCTTCATTTGTAGTATCTTCTTCTTTACCATAGTTATTCTTTATATTTAGTATCTTCTTCTTAACCATAGTTATTCTTCATTATTGTTTGTTTTTTTTTTAAAAAAATTCTTCTCTATTGTTGCTTGTTTGTAAGAAATTATTTTTTTCAATTATTTTAACTAAACCAAAGTTGTGAATGAAAAATTGGCAAAAAATACATTTCAACTTTGCAGGAAATATATATATTATAGTCTGAAATTAGAAGTCAGTTTAGGATACTAGCTCGCGACAATTGATTTTATTTAATGAACATCTGTAATTATTTTTTTGGTTTCTTTCAAATAGTACAATGATGAGATTTTTTTTCTTTTAAATTTGTATTGATTCTCATAATTAAGATGATTCTTGCAGTGTCTCAAATCTTTTGTACCGTCTCTGAATCAAATGTTGAATTTTTTCAAATAACATTTGTTTTCTATATAGTCTAATTCCAAGACCTTATCATTTAATTTGTATATATAATTTGATTTACATATACAACTGAATTCACTTATTTAAATTGATAGAATATATTTGACTTATAATTGGTATACAACTACTGTTTATTTCAAAAATACGAAATAAATCATCATTTGTACAATGGTTCCCCAACTTTGGTGTCACATTGTATACAAACTGGTTCTCATGTATGAAAAATGTTTTATTCTTGGCGTCGACTAATTTTTAAAATAGGTTTGTGATTTGTGAACATTTAAAATGGCGTGTCAATTGTTATTTAATCTGATTGCATTACATGATCAACTTTTTTTTAGAATTGTATTATAGAAGTATATAACTTGGTTCTAAAATTCACACAAGTTATATAAATACTGATGTTAGATGGTATATAGTCAGGTTTAGTCATATACATCTTCTTTTTATTTACTAGTGTCATTTGTCTGAAGATATAAAATTAAGGAAAAAAAGGTCTCATATACCCATCAACTTTGTCATTTGTAGCTGATATCCCCCTCATTATAAAAGTGGCTCATATATACCCTTATCATTATACAAACGTGTAACGACCTATTCTCGTCGTTATAGAAAAGCCAACGAGGAAAGAATTTGGGTCAAAAAACTTTTTGGTAGTGACTTGAAAATTCCTAGCCTAGTCGAGATTTGGACGAAATCTGAGTCATGCGAGGTCTAGGGAAATCTGGTAATGAATGAGAGATTTAATAATGATTTGGATTACATGAGTAGTTTTTGAATGTCATGAGTTAAGGTGTGTTGTAAAATAGGGGTTTAAAACTCTAAATTTGACACTTTGTTTTCGTGCAAGCCGCTAGGGCGGGACCGCAGTGGCGAGTTGGGTCTCGCTACGGCGGGCCAGTCGTGACTTAAGTCAGAATTAAACCCCAAAACACTATTTTCTGAAATTTTTAATTTTGAGAGCTAGGAGACAACCCCATGCGATTTTTTGAGAGTTACTTTTGGTGCAAAAGGTAAGGATTTTACTCCCATAATCAGTTTTTTGATCCGTAAAACTTCGATTCTTGGTTATTAATTATTGGGGGAGGGTTTTTGGACTGAATTGGATTGTGGAAATAAGCCCTAGCTACACTTAGGGTCATGTGTTATTGGGTTTGTTATAATCTGGATAATTAGACCTTTGATTGTTGATCCTTGCGTATATTCATTATTTGTAGACCTAGAATAAAAGGAAATAATCTGGAAGGAGAAGATTCAAGTGCCTTAGAGGGATTCAAGCTTGGTTTTGGGGTAGGTGATAGTTTGATTTCATGTTTATGTGATATGTGTTGGTAATTGCTTCATTGTAATTCATGAATGTATACGAATGTAGCATTGCTTATCAAACCTAATGAAATGAGTATGAATGAATAAATGTATGCCATGATTCAACACTTCATTGTATGACTATGAGAATGTACATATGGTGTGATTGTGATTGTGGTTGTGTTGAATGGATCGGGTGTCACGTTCCAGGACACTAACTTGGATCGAGTGCCATGTTCTGGCGTATATATGGGATCGGGTGTCACGTTTGACACACTAATTGGGATCGAGTACCACGTTCTGGTACACTAACAGTTTGGGTATGGGTTCCATGAGAGGACCACTGAATTTCCATATTTACTTGTTATTGAGAATCTGGAATTTGTACATTGCTCTTGAAATGATAACTGTGTTTACTTTCTGTGCATGTCATGTTTACTTTGTTGTGACTGCTTATATGTGTTGCGTTTACTGGAATAGCCGTGTGATCCTATCAGTATACTGTGGTTGTATACTGATACTGCACTTGCTCTTTCTTTATTGAGTACAGGGCATCTTCAGGCAGCTACCGACTGACCTCGTGTAGGAGATCAGTGAGCAAGATCGAATTCAAGGGTGAGCCAGTTCTTTAAGGCTTCCATGAGTCCTCTATGTTTTTTTCCATTCTTTTCGGACTCAGACTTTCTAGTTAGACTTACTCGTATGTTTTGTTAAGTTGTACCCATTTTCTTAGACTTCTTGCACTTTAGATGTTTTGGTACATTGACTTTCAGGTTCTAGGCGTTGTTTTCCGCAATGTTTGGTAGTTTTGGTTTTGATAATTTTAGGAGTTTATGAGAACTCTAGTTTTCTTAGACATTTAAACCTGCTTTCGTATCTTTAAATGCCTATATTTTGTTAATTTATGTAGTTGGGTTGTAGTTAATGGTTCTCCCACCGAAGGGTTAGTGTGGTACCAATCACGATGGTCTGGGTCGTGACAAAGTTTGTATCAGAGCCCTAGATTCATTGATCTCGGTGTACCAAAATAAGTCTTGTAGAGTCTTGTTTAACAGTACAAAGATGTCTGTACTTTTCTTCGAGAGGCTATAAGACTTTAGGAAATCTCTCTGTTTTCTCTTGTCTCCGTTCGTGCTATAACTTGATTTGAATTGGTATATGGTGATCCATATTGGTATCTAATCTCCTCACTTTTCTGTTTGCAGATGGTCAACACTAGATTCAATGGTGTCAGGCCCGTAGCACCCGTCAATGAGCCTGCTGAGGAGTCCGTAGCAATAGGCCACGGTCGAGGTAGAGGTAGAAGAAGATCAAGGGGTAGAGGTCAAGAAAGGGTAGCACTCGCTAGGGGTGGAGCTTCGATTGAGAATGCTCCCAGAAATGAGGTTCCTCCTGCGCATCATGAAGAGATAGAGAAGAATGTTGAGGTTGGGAATGATGAGGATGTCATATAAGAGGAAGAGGTGTAGGCTGAGATTACAGGTATCCCTCTCTTAGACCTAGTGTTAGCTCAACAGATTATGTCTTTCCTGAAATGATTGGTTGGTCCTGGAGTTCTTCCCACATCTCAAGTAACTCAAACTCCCGCCAACCCCTATTGCTATTACTGTCCCCAAGGTGGGTGGAACTTTAGGTACTGATGCTTTCTACCGTCCTTTGTTGGGTCCTGTGATGACTGGTAATGAGCATGAAATGTTGACTAAGTTTCTGAAATTGAAGCAGACCGTGTTTCATGGTTCTGAGAATGAGGACGCCTATGAGTTCATCTTGGATTGTTATGAGAGGCTGCATAAGTTGGGTATTTTCCATCAGCATGGAGTAGAGTTTGTGACTTTCCAGCTTCAGGGTGAGGCTAAACAGTGGTGGAGAGCTTATGTGGAATGGAGATCTTCAGCTTTACCCCCACTCACTTGGACACAGTTTCATGCCCTATTTTTGGAAAAGTTTGATCCCCGGACTTTGAGAGATTGCAAGAAGGATGAATTCTTGGCTTTAGAGCAGGGTGGTATGTCTGTAGCTGCTTATGAGGCTAAGTTCCATGCTTTGTCTAGATATGCTACTCAATTGGTGACCACTGAGGAGGAAAGGATCCGTTTATTCGTCAAGGGACTGAATTCTGAGTTACAGGTATTGTCTGTACACATGACTTCTGCAGGGAAAAGTTTTAATGAGGTAACAGATTTTGTGAAGAAAGTGGAATGAGTGAGGCGCGATGGGAAGGCTAAGGCGCTGGCTAAGAAAGCTAAGAGCACAAGTAACTTCAGGGTTCCTACTTCAGAGGTTCAGGGAGGTGGACATTTGCAGCTCGGCCAATTCAATCTGCTATGCCCGCTTCTACAAGTAATTACTCAGGAACTTCACATCATAATTTGATTCAGTATAGCCAGGGAGTAGCACCTTTGGCGGGCACCAGACCATCATTTGATTGCACTTGTTATAATTGTCGAGACCTGGTCACATGAGTGATTATCCCCACCCGTGCATGATTGATTCCGTTCAGCAGAAGATTAGAGCAGTGGTACCCATGAGAAATGGTGATAATGGTCTAGGAAGTCCATAAGGTGGGCGAGGAGGAAATCATCGAGGCCATGCGGGTCGAGGAAATGGTAACACATACAGAGGTACGACACAGCTAGGTAGGGAAGTCTCCCATCAAGATGACAGGGCTTAGTGTTATGCCTTTGCAGGCAAGAGCGAGGCAGAGTCTTCTGAAGCAGTGATCACAAGTACTATTCTAGTCTTTGATCGGATGGCTACTGTTTTGTTTGATCCGAGTTCTACTTATTCATATGTATCAATTCAGTTTTCCTAGGGATTTGATATTATTTGTGATATACTTGATGCCCCCATCCATATTTCTATCCCAGTTGGAGAGTTAGTTGTAGTCACCCATGTGTATCATGCTTGTCCTATTTTGTTTATGGTTTTCAAACTTGGGATGATTTGGTTATTTTGGATATGACTGATTTTGATATAATCGTAGGCATGACTTGGTTGTCCCCCCATTATGTTGTGTTAAACTGTAATATGAAATCTGTAACTCTAGAGATCCTCGGTAGGGAAATATTAGAGTGGGAATGGGGTGTACAAGCCTAAGCTAGCTAAAGTCATATCCTCTATTCGGACTAGGAAACTGGTGTGGCAGGGGTTTTTGGCGTATTTAGACCATATTCGGGATATTGAGGTTGAGTCCTCCTCTATTGAGTCTATTCTTGTGGTGTCAGAATTTAGAGAAGTGTTTCCTACTGATTTGTCTGGTATGCCTCCGGATAGAGATATAAATTTCTACATATATTTGGAACCTGGTACCCGCCCCATCTCCATCCCTCCTTATCGCATGGCCCCGGTAGAGTTGAGAGAGCTTAAGGCTCAAATCCAAGAACTTCTTGATAAAAGTTTTATCCGTCCTAGTGCTTCCTCGTGGGTGCTCCTATCTTGTTTGTTAAGAAAAAAAATGGTAGTATGAGGATGTGCATAAACTATTGGCAGTTGAATAGGGTCACCATTCAAAATAAGTATATGTTACCTCGAATAGATGATCTTTTTGACCAGTCGCAATGTCCATCAATTTTCTCTAAGATTGATCTAAGGTCTGGTTACCATCAGTTAAAGATTAGGCCTGAGGATGTACTGAAGACGGCATTCAGAACCCGTTATAGGTACTATGAGTTCCTAGTGATGTCGTTTGGGTTGACAAATGTGCCTACAACTTTTATGAGTTTGATGAATGGGGTATTCAAGCCATTTCTGGATTCTTTTGTTATAGGTTTTATTGATGATATTCTGGTTTGTTCAAAGGGTAAGGAAGAGCATGTCAGCCATCTTCACATTGTTCTGGGTGTTCTTGGGAGACAAAAGTTGTACGCTGAATTTTCTAAGTGTGAGTTTTGGTTGGATTCAGTTACCTTTTTGGGGCATGTAGTTTCAAGGGAAGAGGTGATGGTAGATCCCCAAGAGATTGAAGGGGTTAAGAATTGGGTTCGGCCTAGCTCTGTGACTAAAGTTAGCAGTTTTGTGGGGCTCGCTAGCTACTATCGTCGATTTGTAAAGAACTTTGCTTCTATTTCCACGCATCTGACAGGGTTAACCAAAAAGGAGGTACCTTTCGAATAGACTGAAAAATGTGAAGAGAGCTTCCAAATTCTCAAGACTCTTCTGACCACAACACTTATATTGGCATTACCGGTGGAAGGTAAATATTTTATTTTTTATTGTGAATCTTCACATTCGGGTTTGGGTGCGGTGCTGATGCAGGATAAGAATGTCATAGCTTATGCATCACGACAGTTGAAGGTGCATGAGAGGAATTACCCAACACATGATTTAGAGTTGGCAGCGGCAGTGTTTGCTCTTAAGATCTAGTAGCATTATCTCTATGGTGTCAAGTGTGAGGTTTTTACTGATCATTATAGTCTACAACATGTATTCACTCAAAAAGACCTGAATTTGAGACAACGAAGGTGGATGGAGTTACTCAAGGATTATGATGTGACCATCCAGTATCATCCGGGTAAGGCTAATGTAGTGGCGAACACATTAAGCCGAAAGGCGGTAAGTATGGAGTGTATCCAAATGACCTTTGGCTAAGAAAATTCAAACCTTGGAATCTAAGTTCATGTAGTTGGGCATCTCGGAGAAAGGTGGGGGTGTTAGCTAGCATTGAGGTAAGGGCCACATTCATTGAGGAGTTCAAGGCCAAACAGTTAGAGGATGAGAATTTGAATGGACTCTGAAGGAAGACATTGTCTGGCAAGGCACAAGATGCAACTTCAGATGCGGGGGATGTGCTCAACTTTAAAGGGAGGATTTGTGTCCTCGAGTAGAGGACTTGATTCAGAAGTTGTTGACAGAAGCTCATGGTTTGTGGTATTCCATTTATCCGGGTGTGACTAAGATGTACCAAGACTTGAAGCAACTTTATTGGTGGCCTGGCATGAAGAAAGACATAGCGGAGTTTGTGGCTAAGTGCCAAAACTGTCAGCAAGTAAAGTATGAACATTAGAGGCCTGCAGGTTTGCTTCAGAGAATGCCAATTTTGGAATTGTAATGGGAAATGATAGCTATGGATTTTTTGGTTGGTCTCCTCAACACTTTGGGGAAGTTTGATTCTATTTGGATAGTGGTTGACAGATTGACTAAGTCAGCCCATTTTCTTCTAGCGAGAATAGATTATAATGCTAATCAATTGGCTAAGGTTTATGTGAAAGAGATAGTGAGGCTGCACGGGTGACCCTTTCTATTATCTCAGACCGTGGTACGCAGTTCACATCTAAGTTTTGGAGGAAATTATATGATGAATTGGGCAATCAAGTCACCTTTCGCATAGCCTTTCATCCACAGACGGACGGGTAGTCGGACATAACGAATCAAGTGTTAGAGGACATGTTGAGAGCATGTGTGATTGCCTTTGGAGGGCATTGGGACAAATTCCTACCGTTGTGTGAGTTCTCCTATAATAAAAGTTACCACTCCAGCATAGACATGGAACCCTTTAAGGCACTTTATGGGAGGGGATGTAGATCACCCATAGGATAGTTTGAGGCTGGAGATGTGAAACCTTTGGGGGGTTGACTTGGTGAAAATGCTCAAGATAAGGTAAGAAGCATCCAAGCTAAGCTCCTAGCAACCCAAAGTCGACAGAAAAAGTATATAGACCATAAGGTAAGAGACATGACATTTCAGACTAGTGAGAAAGTTCTTCTTAAAGTATCACCCATGAAAGGGGTGATGAGATTTGGCAAGAAGGGCAAGCTTAGTCCTCGATACATTAGTACATTTGAGATTCTTGACTGTGTAGGGCCAGTGACTTATAGATTGGCTTTACCACCTAGCTTATCTGGAGTTTATCTAGTGTATTATGTATCCATGTTGAAGAAGTACCATGGGGATGGAGATTAAATCATAAAGCGGGACTCAGTATTGCTAGACAAAGTCCTTCATTATGAGGAGGAACCAGTTGCAATTCTTTATCGTGATGTCCGAAAGCTGAGGACCAATGAGATTAAGTCTGTGAAAGTTCAATGGAAGCATCGACTAGTTGAGGAAGCTACTTGGGAAACCGAGAAGGACATGCGAGACAAGTATCCTTAGTTTTTCGACAATTCAGGTACTACCCTACCCTTACTTTAAACCGTTTTTCCTAGTTTGTCACTCGAGGACGAGTGATGGGTAAATTGGTATCTATTGTAACGACTTGTTCGTGTCGCTATAGAAAAGCCAACGAGGAAATAATTTGAGTTAGAAAAGTTTTTGGTAGTGACTTGAAAATTCCTAGCCTAGTCCAGATTTGGATGAAATGTGAGTCATGAGAGGTCTAGGGAAATCTGGTAATGAATGAAAGATTTAATAATTATTTGGATTACATGAACAAATAATTAAGACTTTAAGGAACCCGTACGACTTTACAGAATCAAATTCGAGCGAGTGAAACTCCCAAAACTGGTCTTAGTGTGAATGGGTAGTTTTTGAATGTCATGAATTGAAGGTGTGTTGTGAAATGGAGGTTTGAAACTCTAAATTCGACTCTCTGTTTCCGTGCAAGCCGCTAGAGTGGGATTTATTCCGCCAGGGTTGGGCCGCTGTGGTGGGTTGGGTCCCTCTACGGCGGACCAGTCGCGACTTAAGTCGAAATCAAACAGCAAAAATGTTATTTTCTTCAAGTTTCGTTCTTGAGAGCTAGGAGACGACCCCAAGCTATTTTTTTGACAACTTTCCCCTACTTTTGGTGCAAAGGGTAAGTATTTTACTCCCTTAATCCATTTTTTGATCCGTAGAACTTTGATTCTTGGTTATTAATTATTGGGGGAGGGTTTTGACTGAATTTGATGGTGGGAAAAATCCCTTGCTGCGCTGTAGGCTCATGGGTTTGGTCTTGGGTTATTGGGTTTGTTATAATCCGGATAATTAGACCTTTGATTGTTGATCCTTGCGTATATTAATTATTTGTAGACCTAGAACAAGCGGAAAGAATTCGGAAGGGGAAGATTCAAGTGCCTTAGAGGGATTCAAGCTTAGTTTCAAGGTAGGTGATGGTTTGATTTCATGTTTATGTGATATGTGTTGGTAATTGCTTCATTGTAATGCATGAATGTCTACAAATGTAGCATTGTTGATCAAACCTAATGAAATGAGTATGAATGAACAAATGTATGCCATGATTCAACACTTGATTGAATGACTATGAGAATGTACATATGGTGTGATTGTCATTGTGGTTGAGTTGAATAGATCAGGTGTCACATTCCCGCACACTAACTTGGATCAGGTGCTATGTTCTGGCACATATATGGGATCGGGTGTCACATCCGGCACACTGCCACATTCCGATACCCTAAGAGTTAGTGTATGGGTTCCATGAGAGGACCACTAAATTATCATATTTACTTATTATTGAGAATGTGGAATTTGTACTTTTCTGTTGAAATGATAATTGTGTTTACTTTCTGTGCATGTCATGTTTACTTTGTTGTGACTAATTATATGTGTTGCGTTTACTGGAATAGCCGCGTGATCTTATCAGTACACTGTGATTGTGTACTGATACTGCACTTGCTCTTTCTTTTTGAGTACAGGGCATCTTCAGGCGGCTACTGACAGGCCTCATTTAGGAGATCAGTGAGCAAGATCGGATTCAAGGGTGACCCAGTTCTTTCAGGCTACCATGGGTCCTCTATGTTTTAGTTCACTTTTTTCGGACTTAGACTTTCTTGTTAGACTTGCTCGTATGTTTAGTTGGGTTGTACCCATTTTCTTAGACTTGTTGCACTTTAGATGTTTTGGTATATTGACTTTCAGGTTCTAGGCGTTGTTTTCCGCAATGTTTGGTAGTTTTGTTTTTGATAATTTCCAGAGTTTATGGGAAATCCAGTTTTCTTAGACATTTAAACTTGCTTCCGTATCTTTAAATGACTATCTTTTGTTAAGTTGTGTAGTTGGGTTGTAGTTAATAGTTCTCCCACCGGAGGGTTAGTGTGGGTGTCAAACACGATGGTCTGGGTCGAAACAGAACGACCACATATACCCCTACCATTACAAAATGAGCTCACATGTACCATATATTTAACCGACGTGAAAATTAGTTTTTAATTGTTGTAAAATGAGCGCAACATATAATAATACTAAACAAGTAAGGAAGACAAATGGTGATGGAAAGTATAAAGTAGAGAATAATATTTTATCTCTTTTAGTTGTGTTTCACAAGGATGAAAGACTACTCTTTTATATGATATTCGAATCATCCTTTTACAACATTTGACAAATACGTTGGTATAGTATTTAATTAATAGAATAATTAGTTACATTACGTTAGGAATAGATCAAGAGAAACATCCACAATTAAATGGATTTGTAACACTCCCCCTTGGATGTTTATAGATAATGTGCCCCATTAAAACCTTACCAAGAAAAACCCAGTGGGAAAAAGGCTAGTGAAGAAAAAAGAGTACACACATCTTGTAATATGCCTTGAGTGTTGCTTCATTAAAAACCTTACTAGGAAAATCTAATGGGACAAAACCTTGGTTAAGGAAAAAAGAGTACAACGTGTATTTTACTGCCCCTGATGAAAAACTTACTTGATATCTTGGAGACGATGCATTCCAATCTTATATCTTAGCTTCTCAAATGTTGACGTTGGTAATGCCTTAGTGAATAAATCTGCAAGATTATCAGTCAAACGAATTTGTTGAACATTTATCTCACCATTTTATTGAAGATCATGCGTGAAAAAGAATTTAGGTGAAATATGCTTTTTTCGGTATCCTTTGATATATCCTTCCTTTAATTGAGCTATGCAAGAAGCATTATCTTCATACAATATTGTTAGAATCTTTGTTTGCACAGAAAGACCACATAATTGCAAAATTTGTTGAGTCATTGATCTCAACCATACACACTCTCAAATGGCTTCATTTATCTCTGCATGATTTGAAGAAGTAGCAACTATTATTTTCTTCATCGAACGCCATGATCTAGTTTTACCTCCATATGTGAATAAATAGCCTGTTTGAGATCGGGCTTTAGGTGGGTCAGACAAATAGCCAGCATTTGCATAACCGATCAATTCTGACTTGGATGCATTAGAATACAACAATTCCATATAAATTGTTCCTTGAAGATATCTGAATATATGCTTAACACCTTTCCAATGTCTTCTTGTTGGACATGAGCTGAATCTAGCCAATAAACTTACTGCGAAACTAATATCTGATCGGGTATTGTTGGCAAGGTACAATAGTGCCCCAATAGCATTGAGATATGGTGTTTCATCACCAATAATCTCTTTATCCCTTTCTTGAGGTCGGAATGGATCTTTATTTATATCAAGAGATCTCACAACCATCGGGGTACTTAATTGATGTGATTTTCCATGTAAAATCGCTACAAAATCTTTTCAGTATATGTTGATTGATGGATAAATATTAATGTTCAATCTAAAGTCCAAGATAAAATTTTGTCTTACCAAGATCTTTCATTTCAAATTCTTTCTTCAAACACTCAACAACTTTTGAAAGCTCTTTAGGAGTTTCGATGATGTTCAAGTCATCAACATAAACAAATATTATTACAAATTCAGATTTTGACCTTCGTATAAAAATACAAGGACAAATAGGGTCATTCTTATACTCTTCCTTTAGCAAGTATTCGCTATTACGATTATACTACATTCGCCCTGATTGTTTCAATCCATATAAGGATTTCTGAAGCTTTATTGAACAACTTTCTTTTGAATTTTTATTTTCTTCAAGCACTTTGAGTGCTTCAGGGATTTTCATAAAAATATTGTGGTCTAGTGAGCCATATAAATAGGCTGTGACAACGTCCATTAGATGCATTTCATGAACTATCATATTTATTAGATACCTGAAGGTAATTGCATCTACCACATGAGAATATGACTCCTCATTTGCCAGACTCTTTTGCCTTAACATTATTTCCTATCGGAACATCAACTAGAACTTGAGCATTAACAACTGAATATATCATTTAGTAACCCGTGGAAGGTTAGTAAATGCATCCGGCAGTTGATTTGCAATATTCTGCAAATAAATCATCTTTTGAACTTCTTGCTCACATTGATTTGTTCGAGGATCTAAATGAGACAGTGAAAGTGAATTCCAATCTATCTCATTTCCCAACTGCTTTTGTTCTCCCCCTAATGTTGGGTATACTGATTCATCAAAATGACAATCAACAAACCTTTTCGTAAATAAATCTCCAATTCTAGCTTCCAAATATTTTATAACAGAACAAAATTCATACCCAACATATATCCACAACCTTCTTTAGGGACCCATCTTTGTGCATTTTGGTGGAGCAATTGGAACATATACCGCACAACCAAAGATTCTAAGATGGGAAATATTTGGCTATCGACCAAAAACCAATTGCAATGGGGAGATGTAATGATAACTGGTTGGCCTTATGTGCACAAGTGCCGCTGCATGTAAAATAGCATGCCCCAAAACTGTAACAGACAACTTTGTCCTCATCAACAATGGTCTAGCTATCAATTGAAGACGTTTAATCAATGGCTTTGCTAAACCATTTTGAGTATGAACATGTGCAACAAGATGTTCAACTGTTATTCCAGTGGACAAACAATAATCAATAAATGCCTGAGATGTAAACTCACCAGCATTATCAAGACGAATTGTTTTTATTGCACAATCTGGAAATTGTGCTTTTAACCTTATTATTTGATCCAACAACCTCGCAAAAGTCATATTACGAGTTGACAATAATCACACATATGACCATCTTGTAGATGAATCTATCAAGACCATATAATATTTAAATGGTCCACATGCAGGGTGAATAGGTCCACATATATCACCCTCTATCCGTTCCAGAAATGCAGGGGATTCCACCCCAACCTTAGCCACTAATGGTTTGATAACCAACTTCCCTTGTGAAGAAGCCCCACAAGAGAATTCATTTGATTGAAGAATAATGTGATTTTTCAAAGTATGCCCATGTGAATTCTCAATTATTCTGCGCATCATATTGTAACCGGGATGGCCCAACCGGTCATGCCAAATAATAAAATCATTAGAACTAGTAAACCATTTGTTTACCATGGCATGTGATTTAACCATACCAATATTTCTATGGTACAACCCAGAAGAAAGTGTAGATAATTTTTCATGCACATTTTTCTTCTCTGCATTTATCGTAGTAATATAAAGGTATTCCACCTTTCCTTCATTTACGGTCTTAACATGATAGCCATTTTGGTGAATAACCTTGAAACTTAACAAGTTTTTTGAGACTACTACAATACAATGCATTATTAATTTTCAATAATGTTCCTCCAGGTAGTAATAAGGTCACTCTTCCTGAGCCCTCAATCATTTTTGTACTATTGGATATTGTATTAACATATGTTTTTTTCATAATCAAATGATAGAAATATTTCTTTTCTCTTAGTATTATATGAGTTGTGGTACTGTCCAGAGGGCACATATTTTCATTACTCATCTTGGATCCAACTGAAGACTGGGAAATTTTATTTATCTTCATAAAAATAAAAGTACATAATAAGAAGTATGAAACTTAACAAAAGAAAATTTAAGCACATGAACTTTAAGTAAGGCATTAAAAACACATAACAACATTATTCATTTCCCAGTTCAATTATCAATCTTCAGTTGCGATCCCCAAAGAAGTCTTCAGCTTCCAAATGAGTAATATCATCGAGCCCATCAAAAACATCATCTTTCAATGCTAAATTTACCTCAATATTCTCATCATATTTTTTAAAAGACCCTGCTTGAGCATCATCTTTGAGAGTCAAATGTGACTCTACCCAGGCATTAGAAGAGGAGGCATCACCTTTCTTTCCTTTCCTTTTAAAGGAATTTTGATACAGCCTGACAAAATGCTCAGGTGTCTGACATTCATTTTTCCAGTGACCTTTAAGGCCTCAACGATGACAGTGATCGCCCTTGCCTTTTGAAGGATTATTTTAAGAACCCATATTGTTCTCTCTTTTGTTATGACCGCCACCTCGATGATTATTATATCACCTTTTACCTTTTCCACTCCCACACACATTATCATGGCCCCGATTACTTTGTCTTATTTCATACTGGTCGTGCGCTCAAACCCGTGTGCCTTCGATAATGGAGCACATCCAATGGGACGGGCTTCAAAGGTCATTATGCTGCTCAGCCACCAGAAGGCATGAGATTAATTCAGAGTATTTTTTAAAACCTTTTCACAGTATTGCTCCTGTAATATCATATTGGAGGCATGGAAAGTAGTTAGTATCTTTTCCAACATGTCCTCATCTTTTATAACTTCTCCACATAATTCTAATTGGGAAGTGATTCTAAATACAACAGAGTTATACTCAATTAAGGTTTTATAATATTGAAACCGTAAGTACATCCACTCATAACGAGCCCTTTGCAATACTGTTGCCTTGAGGTGGTCATACCTCCCTTTCAAACCTATCCACAATTCAAGTGGATCTTTCACTGTTAAGTATTCAACCTTCAAGCTTTCATCAAGATGATGACCAAGGAAAATCATATCCTTCGCTTTATCCTGACTTGATGCCTTATTCCCTTCGATTATACTATCACCAAGATCCTTAGCGGTAAGGTGAATTTTAGCATCAAGTACCCATGACAAATAGTTTTTTTTCAGAAATGTCAAGTGCCACAAATTCAAGCTTTGACAAATTCGACATGATGAAAACTATCATAAAATAATTGAGTTAATATCATGGTGTTTATTTGTTTATTATAAATGGAAAATTAATACTTTAAATAATAAAGTATAGGATGAGTATAAAATATATATATGCATAAACATTAATGTTACAAAAACATGTAAATTCATGAAGCATTGAAACGGTAAGTTTAATATATTTTCTACTTGTTTTAAGTATTTATAACTAGTTTCAATTAACGTCAAAGTTTAGTAATAATTTCAAGTTGTATTTAATTCAATACTATTATTCTTTATGACACACAAAATGTATGACAAGAAATTACTTACGAGTTTTCTAACTAGCATGCTATCATATTGCTTAGTATTTAATTTAGAGTTATAAGTTAGTAGAATATAAATAACATAACAATATAAACCTAAAACGTATTGATTATTATGTCTGGTAAAGTATCATAATAATACCTAAAGTAAGTTACATATGCAGTAATTAAATTATGGATCAAATATTTATGCAAGTTCTATTAGAGATGTTATAAACACATAAATTTATACCTAACTCTTAAAGAAAATTGATTAACTTTTAGAAAAAAAAGATAATCCCGAATTAAGTAGGTCTCAATTGGTTAGAGACTCGTGCTGATAACATGTTGTAATATGAGATCAAAATATAATAATACTAAACAAGTAAGGAAGACAAATGGTGATGGAAAGTATAAAGTAGAGAATAATATTTATTCTCTTTTAGTTGTGTTTCACGAAGGTGAAAGACTACCCTTTTATAGGATATTCAAACCATCCTTTTACATCATTTGACAAATACGTTAGTATAGTATTTAATTAATATAATAAATAGATACATTACGATAGGAATAGATCAAGAGAAACATCCACAATTAAATGGATTTGTAACATCAATTTATATTTCTGTTTTTTAATTTTTTTAAAAAGTCATGTAGGGGTATATATAATCCTTCTAGCAAAGTTTAATGTATATTTTAATCTTTTTCATACATAAATTATTTTTTGACTTCTTTGATTATCATTATTTGAGTTTCTTATTCTTATTTTATTTTTTCTTTCATTCTTTAGGGTAAAGAAAAAAAAACTAACATTTTTGTGACTATATTATAATTTAAAACTATTTTTTTGGCTATATTATAATTTAGTTTTGTATTTGAAAAAAAAAATTAGGTCATTTATAATGTAAATTTTACAAGAAAACTAGTGAAACATAAATAAATTTGACCATCAAAATAATAAATCTGAATTAGTCATTGAAATAAAAAAAATCAAAAAAATATGTGTGAGGGGTATTAAATATATCCATATTTTAAAAAAGAGTAATTAAATTTTTTAATTAAAATTATTTTTTTCACTCCCTTTAGAGGAAATTGGTATATGCATGGGAGTAATTTGTATAACAGTAGAGGTATATATGTGTCACTTTGATAATGAAGGGTATATCAGCTCTAAATGACAAAGTTGAGGGGTATATCAGACCCTTTTCCCTAAATAAATAATACTTCAAATAAATTATAATATAATTTTATGATTCAGAATTTCTTTTTAAAAAAAAAATACTATCTTCAAGATATTTTAATGTTATTTTTTTGGTGAAAATGTTGTTTTTGTTGTGACCTTATGTAGCACATTTACTACAAGTAGGGCTGGGCATAATTTGGTCGAAATCGAAAAATCCGACCGAACTGATTTTTTTTTTAATTTTAGTTTTGGGTTTTTGATTAAATCGATCGATTTCAGTATTCAGTTTTAAAATCTCAGTAATTCGATTTAGTTTTTGATTTTTTTTTTGGTTAACCAAAAAATCGAATTTATGTAATACATTATACATTACCACATATATATATTTTATGCAACTACTCAATTCTCACTTCTGAAGTCCAACCTAATAAAGTCCATTAAATTATGCATATCAGTTATCCCTAATTCCTTAAGTCCCAAAAATCTCAAATTCCTAATTCACACCAAACATCCGCGAAGAGAAATGAAGAACAACCGCGAGCCTTCGACCTGAAGGGTCACTTTGTAATTTTGATGGTTCTTGTTTTGTACTGATGTTGATGTCTAATACTCTTGTTTTCTTAGCCTTTTGTTGCATCTTGAACTTGAAGTGTCACTTTGTAATTTTGTTTTTGAATAGTAAATTAGTGATTAGTGTTTCATCATTCATCTATCTGTTAATGTCTTACGATAGTTAATTACTGAATATTCCCACAAGCAATAAGCACTAAGCAACTCAACTTGTACTTAGTTTTTGCATTCATGTATGTGTTCAAGATAGTCACTTAGTTTCTCAGGATAGCGTAGGTAGTACATTAGTATATTACTAATGTAGTGTGTTGCTGATCATTGTTTCATGTATGTACTAATGATATTCGAACCAAAAAAAATTAACTGAACCGAAATTGCAAAAATCGATGCAGTTATTTCAGTTCAGTTTTAATTCATATTTTTTTTAGAATCGAAATCCAAAAAATCAAACAAAATTTCGCAAACCGAACCGATCGAATGTCCAGCCCTAACTACAAGTAACTTTAGATCTCTTAAATTTAACCTCGTTAAAGTCCTTCTTGCGGTTGTAGGGGTGGGGTGGGTTTAAGGCAATGTGGAGCGGGGCGGTTGGGATGCGGGCAGGTTGAAGTGGGTTTTAAAAAAAATTAATGTGGGGTTTGCGGGTATAATCGATTTTATGTGGGTTCAAACTTAATTTAACCTTTTACATGTTATAAGAATGATAGAGCATCATTTATTAAGATAATTTCTATAAAACTACTAAAATATTCAAGAGAGTAAATGAAAATGGTTCAATAAAAAATAATACAATTTCTTACATGTTTCCCAATTGACCTCTAAAAAAATAATTTTTTAAGTCACTATCTGTCATGACCCAGACCATCGTGATTGGCACCCACACTAACTCTCCGGTGGGAGAACCACTACTACAACCCAAACAAAGCAACTAAACCAAAAACTAAGGCATTTAAGTTACGGAAGCAAGTTAAATACTAAGAAAATAAATAGAGTTCCCATAAACTCTAACAAAAATCTAACAATAATAAACTAACATTGCGGAAGATACGCCTAGAACCTAAAAGTCAATGTACCAAAACATCTAAAGTTCAACAAGTCTAAACAAAAAGGGATGCAACCCTAAACTAATGAACTAATAACTAACTAGAAAAGCCTAAGTTTGAAATGGTGGACATAGACGAAAGAGAACCCATGGCAGCCCAGAAGAATTGGCTCACCCTTGAATTCGAACGATCACTGATCTTCTAAGCGAGGTCTGTCAATAGCCGCTTGAAGATGTCCTGTACTCAACAAAGAAAGAGCAAGTGCAGTATTAGTACACAACCACAGTGTATTGGTAGGATCACATGGCTATCCCACTAAGTGCAACATAAGTAAGTCATTATATCAATATAATAACATGCATATATCAAACATATACAATATTAACAACATTTACGAACAACGATCAATTTCACTTTTCTCAAGATACACAATTACATCAAGTCATTGGTCCTCTCATGAAACTCAAACCCAAACAGTTAGCATAACGGAACGTGGTATCTGATCCAATCATTATGTCGGAACGTGGCAACTGATCCCATAATTATGCCGTAACGTGGCAACCGTCCCATAATTATGCCGAAACGTGGCAACCGATCCCATAATTATGCCGGAACGTGGCAATCGATCCCATAATTATGCCGGAAGGTGGCAACCGATCCATTCAACACACCACAATCACAATCACAAGTATATTCTCAAGTTCATACAATTTAGTCATGATTCATGGCATTCATCATCCCTCTATCTCATTTATAACAAGTGTGATCAATAATGCAACATTCACATACATACATGTATCATAATGAAGCAAGGGCAAACATACATCACAATCATAGAATAACAACCATCACCTACCTTGAAACCCTAAGAAACTTGATTCTTCCCTTTCCGGATTCGTTCCGCTTGTTTTTGGTCTATAAACAATCAATATAATACGGGAAATAATAAACAATCACTAATTACCTGAATTACTAACAATTCTAACAACCCTAGATCATACCCATGATCCCAAGTATCCAAAATAGGGTTGTTTCCATCATAGAATCTAGATCAAAACCCTCCCAAATCAATAATTACCCATTCTATTACGTTCTACGGATCAAAAAACGGATTCAGGGAGTGAAAAGCTTACCTTTAGCCTCAAGAATGGTGGAAAACTGTCAAGAGTAGCTTGGGGTTCATTCCTTAGATCTAAAATTTAAAAGGTGCAAAATAAAGTTGTTTTGGGGTTTATTTATGACTTTAAGTCGTGTCTGGCCCTCACCCCACTGTAGCGTCCCCGCCAGAGCGACCAAAACCCCCGCCAAAGAGGCTTGCACGAAACAGTGGGCTATTTTAATAATTCCAAAACCCCCATTTCACAACACATCTTTAACCAACGACGCTCAGAAAAATATCATTCACGCTAAGATCGATTTCAGGAGTTCTACTCAACCGAATTTAATTCTGTCAAGTCGTATAGATTCCTTAGCGACTTATCTAACTACTCCTCTAATCATAATCATAAATAAGTCACCCGATTGTTACCAAGATTTCCCTACACCTCAATGATTCCGATTTAATCTAAATCTAGACTAGGTTGGGAAATTCCAAGTTACTACAAAAAAGTTTTTCGACCCAAAATTTTTCCCCGTTGGCTTTTCTATAACGACGGAACCCGGTCGTTACAATAGATACCAATTTACCCATCACTCGTCTCCGAGTGACAAACTTAGGAAACATATAGGCTAAGAAAGGAATGAAGTAGTACCTGAATCGACGAACAATTGGGGATACTTGTCTCGCGTGTTCCTCTCGGTTTCCCAAATAGCTTCCTCAACTGGATGATGTTTCGATTGAACTTTCACGGACTTAATCTCCTTGATCCTCAACTTACGCACATCACGATCAAGAATTGCAATCGGTTCCTCCTCATATTGGAGGTCTTTGTGTAACACAATTGAGTCCCACTTAATGATACAATCTCTGTCACCATGATATCTCTTTAACATGGACACATGAAATACCGGATGAACTCTCGATATGTTAGGAGGTAAAGCCAATCTATACGCTATCGGTCCTACACATTCAAGAACCTCAAAGGGACCAATGTATCGCGGACTTAGTTTGCCCTTCTTGCCAAATCTCATCACCCCTTTTATGGGTGATACCTTAAGAATAACATTCTCACCGGTTTGAAATGCCATGTCTCTTACCTTATGATCCGTATACTTCTTTTGTCTACTCTGGGCTGCTAGAAGCTTAGTTTGAATACTCCTCACCTTATCTTGAGCATCCTTCACTAAATCGACCCCCAGTGGTTTCACATCTCCAGCGTCAAACCATCCTATGGGTGATCTACATCCCCTCCCATAGAGTGCCTCAAATGGTGTCATATCTATGCTGGAGTGATAACTATTATTGTAAGATAACTCACACATGGGTAAGAACTTATCCCATTGCCCTCCAAAATCAATTATATATGACCTCAACATGTCTTCTAACACTTGAATAGTCCTCTCTGACTGCCCGTCTGTCTGTGGATGGAAGGTTGTACTAAAAGTGAGTTGTGTGCCCAATTCATCATGTAATTTCCTCCAAAACTTGAATGTGAATTGAGTACCACGGTCTTAGATGATAGAGATGGGAACCCCATGCAACCTCACTATATCTTTCACATAAACTTTAGCCAATTGTTCAGCATTATAATCTATTTTTACCGGAATAAAATGGGCGGACTTAGTTAATCTATCAACCACTACCCAAATAGAATCAAACTTCCCCAAAGTCTTGGGAAGACCAACCACAAAATCCATGTCTATACTTTCCCACTTCCATTCCGGAATTGGCATTCTTTGAAGCAAACCTGCAGGCCTTTGGTGTTCATACTTCATTTGTTGGAAATTTTGACACTTAGCCACAAACTCCGCTATATCCTTCTTCATGCCCGACCACTAATAAATTTGTTTCAAGTCTCGTTACATCTTGGTCATCCCCCGATGAATGGAATATCGCGAACCATGAGATTGTGCCAACAATTTTTGAATCAAGCCATCAATTCGAGGAACATAAATTCTTCCCTTAAAACTGAGCACACCTTCCGCATCAAGAGTGGTCTCTTGTGCCTTACCAATCAGAGTCTTCTTCTTAAGTTCATTCAAATTCTCATCCTCAAATTGCTTGGCCTTGATTTCTTCAATGAATATGACCCTCACTTCAATGCTAGCTAACACCCCAGCTCTTTCTGAGATTCCTAACTGCATGAGCTTAGACTCTAAGGTCTGAATTTCCTTAGCCAAAGGTTGCTTGGTTATACTTAAGCAAGCTAAACTACCTATACTCACCGCTTTTCGACTCAAAGTGTCTGCCACCACATTAGCCTTACCCGGATGGTATTGAATTATTATATCATAATCTTTAAGTAACTCCATCCACTTGCGTTGTCTCAAATTTAGATCCTTTTGAGTGAACACGTGCTACAAATTACGATGATTAGTAAACACTTCACACTTAATACCATAGAGGTAATGCCGCCAGATCTTAAGAGCAAACACTTCCGCTGCCAACTCCAAATCATATGTTGGATAATTCCTCTCATACACCTTCAATTGATGCGAGGCATAATCTATAACATTCTTATTCTGCATCAACACAGCACCCAAATCAGAATATGAAGCATCACAATAAACAATAAAATCCTTACCTTCAATCGATAATGCTAGAATAGGCGCGGTGGTCAAGAGAGTTTTGAGCTTTTGGAAGCTCCCCTCACATATTTTAGTCCATTCAAATGGTATCTCCTTTTTGGTCAAATTAGTCAAGTGAGTGGCAACATAAGCAAACTTCTTCACAAATCGACGATAGTAGCTAGCGATCCCCACAAAACTCCTAATTTCCATCACGGAGCTAGGCAGAACCCAATTCTTAACCACCTCAATCTTTTGAGGATCTACCATTACCCCTTCTTTCGAAACTACATGTCCCAAAAATGCCACAAAAGTCAACCAAAATTCACACTTCGAAAATTTAGCATACAACTTTTGTTTCCCAAAAACACCCAGAACAATACGAAGATGGTCGGCATGCTCTTCCTCACTTTTCGAATAGACCAAAATATCATCAATAAAGACTATAACGAAAGAATCAAGAAATGGCTTAAACACCCCATTCATTAAACGCATAAAAGCTGCAGGCGCATTAGTCAAGACAAAGGACATAACTAGGAACTCGTAGTGCCCATAGCGGGTTCTATATGCTGTCTTGGGCACATCCTAAGGCATAATTTTCAACTGATGGTAGCCGGACCTTAGATCAATCTTGGAGAAAACTGATGCACCTTGCAATTGGTCAAAAAGATCATCTATTAGAGGCAAAGGATATTTGTTTCGAATGGTGACCCTATTCAATTGCCGGTAATCTATACACATTCTCATACTACCATCCTTTTTCTTAACAAACAAAACTGGAGCATCCCATGGGGAAGCACTAGGACAAATAAATCCCTTATCAAAAAGCTATTGGATTTGAGCCTTAAGCTCTCTTAATTCCGTCGGAGCCATGCGATATGGAGGGATAGAAATGGGGCGCGTACCAGGTTCTAAATCAATGCAGAAGTCTATATCTATCCGGAGGCATACCGGACAAGTCATTAGGAAACACTTCTCTAAATTCTAACACCACAGGAATAGACTCAATGGATGGAGTCTCAATTTCAACATCCCTAATATGAGCCAAATAAGCCAAACAACCCTGCCCTATCAATTTCCTAGCCCGAATGGAGGATATAATCTTAGCTTGCTTAGGATTGTACAACCCTTCCCACTCTAAATTTTCCCTTCCCGGAATTTCTAGAGTTACATACCTAGTATTACAATTAAGCATATCATAATAGGGGGACAACCAAGTCATGCCTAAGATTATATCAAAATCAGCCATATCCAAAATCACCAAATCAGCCCTAGTCTAAAAATCCATAAACAAAATAGGACAAGCACGATAGACATGAGTGACTGACTCTCCAACTGGGGTAGAAACATGGATAGGGACATCAAGTATATCACAAATCATAGCAAATTCTGAGGCAAATCGCATGGATACATATGAATAAGTAGAACCCGGATCAAATAACATATTAGCCATCCGGTCACATACAAGAATAGTACCTGTGATCACCGCGTCTGACGCCTCTGTCTCATTCTTGCCCGAAAAGGCATAACACTGAGCCCTATCATGTTGTTGAGCCACTTCCCTGCCTGGTTGCACGTTACCCCTACCTGCATTACCATTTCCTCTACCTCCACGACCTCGCTGCTTACCTCCTCTCCCACTTTATGGACACCCTCTACCATTATTACCATTCCCCGCGGGTACCACTGCTCTAGACTGCTGCTGCGCAAAATCTAACACACGAGGGTGGGGATAATATCTCCTCATATGCCCAGGTTCACCACAATTGTAACATGTACGATCAAAAGATGGTCTACCGCCCGTCGAAGGTGCGACTCCCTGGCTATCCTGAATTAAATTATGAGATGGAGTTCCTGAGTAATTACCTGTAGAGGAGGGCATAGCGACTAAATTGGCTTAGCTGCAAGCGTAGGCCTCCCTGAACCTTTGGAATAAGAACCTTGCAAGTTGCCTGAATCTTGGCCCTTTTTTCCAATGCCTTAGCCTGACTGTCTCGCCTCACCCCCTCCACTTTCTTAACATAGTCTGTTACCTCATTAAAGCTCCTCCCTGCAGAGGTCATATGAACAGATAATACCTGCAACTCAGAATTTAGTCCCTTAATAAATAAATGGATCCTCTCTTCCTTAGTAGTCACCAACTGTGTAGCATATCTAGATAATGCATGGAACTTGGCGTCATAAGCAGCCACATACATTCCACTTTGTTCCAAAGCCATAAATTCATCTTTCTTACGATCTCTCAAAGTTCTAGGCACATATTTTTCCAAGAACTGAGAATGAAACTAAGTCCAAGTGAGTGGAGGTAAAACTGAAGATCTGCATTCCATATAAGCTCTCCACCACTGCTTGGCCTCACCTTGAAGCTGAAAAGTCGCGAACTCAACCCCATGCTGATGGACAATTCCCAACTTATGAAGCCTCTCATAGAAGTCTAAGATAAACTCATAAGCATCCTCACTCTCAGAACCAAGAAATACAGCTTCAAAAACTTAGTCAACATTTCATGCTCATTACCAGTCATAATAGAACCCCACAAAGGACGGAAGAAAGCATCATTACCTACATTCCCTCCCACCTTGGGAATAGTGATATCAATAGGAGGATTGGCGGGAGCTTGAGTTGCTTGAGCAGAAGGAAGCACTCAAGGACCAACCAACCCTTTCAGGAATGACATGATTTGTTGGGCTAACACTGGGTCTATGGGGGGGGACACCGGTAGTCTCAGCCTGCACCTCTTCCTCTTATCCAACCTCCTCAACATTCTCCTCTATCACTTCATGATGTACGAGAGGGGCCTCATTTTAGGGAATATTTTAGACCGGTACCCCATCTCTAGAAGGCGCTACTCTTCCACGGTCTCTACCTCTAACTCTTCCTCTACCCCTGCCTTGAACGCCACCTCTCACTGCAGATTCCTCAACTGGAGCATTGACGGGAGCTACGTGCCTGACGCCGTTGTATCTAGTGTTAACCATCTGCGGACAAAAGAGTGAAGGAGGTTAGATTTGACAGATACCAATTGGAATTAAGTTATAGCATGAAAGGAGACAAGAGAAAACAGAGAGATTTCCTAAAGTCCTATAGCCTCTCGAAGAAAAGTAAAGGCGTCCCCGTACCGTTCCGCGAGACTCTACTAGACTCATTTTGGTACATTGAGATCATTGAACCTAGACTCTGATACCAACTTTGTCACGACCCAGTCCTTCGTGATTGTCACCCACACTAACTCTCCGGTGGGAGAACCACTAGTACAACCTAAACCAAGCAACTAAACCGAAAACTAAGACATTTAAGTTACGGAAGCAAGTTAAATACTAAGGAAATAAATAGAGTTCCCATAAACTCTAACAAAAATCTAACAATAATAAACTAACATTGCGGAAGATATGTCTAGAACCTGAAAGTCAATGTACCAAACATCTAAAGTTCAACAAGTCTAAACAAGAAGGGACGCAACCCCAAAATAATTAACTAATAACTAACTAGAAAAGTCTAAGTCCGAAATGGTGGACATAGACGAAAGAGAACCCATGGCATCCCGGAAGAATTGGTTCACCCTTGAATTTGAACGATCACTGATCTTCTAAGCGAGGTCTGTCAATAGCCGCTTGGAGATGTCATGTACTCAACAAAGAAAGAGCAAGTGCAGTATCAATACATAACCACAGTGTACTGGTAGGATCATGCGGCTATCCCACTAAGTGAAACATAAGTAAGTCATTACATCAATATAATCACATGCATATAACAAACAATATTAACAACATTTACGAATAACGATCAATTTCTCATTTCTTAAGATACACAATTACATCAAGTCATTGGTCCTCTCATGGAACCCAAACCCAAATAGTTAGCATACTGGAACGTGGTACCCGATCCAATGATTATGCCGGAATGTGGCAACCGATCCCATAATTATGCTAGAACGTGGTAACCAATCCAAGTTAGATATGCCAGAACGTGGTAGCTGATCCATTCAACACACCATAATCACAAGTATATTCTCAAGTTCATACAATTTAGTCATGATTCATGGCATTTATCATCCCTCTATCTCATTTACAACAAGTGTGATCAATAATGCAACATTCACATACATACATGTATCATAATGAAGCAAGAGCAAACATACATCACACAATCATAGAATCACAACCATCACTACCTCGAAACAATCTTGAAACCCTAAGAAACTTGATTCTTCCCTTTCCGGATTCGTTCCGCTTGTTTTTGGTCTATAAACAATCAATATAATACGGGAAATAATAAACAATCACTAATTACCTGAATTACTAACAATTCTAACAACCCTAGATCATACCCATGATCCCAAGTATCCAAAATAGGATTGTTTCCATCATAGAATCTAGATCAAAACCCTCCCAAATCAATAATTACCCATTCTATTACGTTCTACGGATCAAAAAACGGATTCAGGGAGTGAAAAGCTTACCTTTAGCCTCAAGAATGGTGGAAAACTGTCAAGAGTCGCTTGGGGTTCGTTCCTTAGCTATAAAATTTGAAAAGTGCAGAATAAAGTTGTTTTGGGGTTTATTTATGACTTTAAGTCGCGTTTGGCCCGCCACAACGACCCTCACCCCGCTGTAGCGTCCCCGCTAGAGCGACCAAAACCATCGCCAAAGCGGCTTGCACGAAATAGTGAGCTATTTTTAATAATTCCAAAACCCCCATTTAACAACACACCTTTAACCAACGACGCTCAGAAAAATACCGTTCATGCTAAGATCGAATATGGGAGTTCTACTCACCCGAATTCAATTCCGTAAAGTCGTACGGATTCCTTAACGACTTATCTAACTACTCATGTAATCAAAATCATAAATAAGTCACCCGATTGTTATCATATTTTCCTACACCTCAATGACTCCGATTTTGTCCAAATCTGGACTAGGTTGGAAAACTCCAAGTTACTACGAAAAAGTTTTTCGACCCAAAATTTTTCCCCATTGGATTTTCTATAACGACGGAACCCGATCGTTACATTATCCTATTAAATTTTTACAACGTAATGAAAAAAGAATTTATTTTTATTTTATTTTTTAATATCAAATTTAACTAGAAAAAAAATTAAAAAATTTATGTCGGACGGGTTCATGCAGAGTGGGTTTATGCGTGGTGGGTTGAAAATAAAAAAAGTTGTTATGCAAGGTCGGGCGGGGTAAATTAAATTTTTTGGGTTAAGCTCCACCCGCACTGCCCCATTGCCACCCCTAGTGGTAGCTTAGTGTATAGCCTCTTTACGTTTGGTGATAACACCATTTATCTCAAAGCATGTATAAAATTGATATTAATTCATTTTTAATAAAAAAAATAGGATAACTTATCAATTATATAATACACTAGATACAAAAACCCGGACAAGTCTGGTTTAATATTATTATTTTATTTGTTTTAATTTTATGATTTTTTTGTTAATTATCTTTATAATATTTTTAACTTACTTTTTAAATAATATATGTGACACTTATGATATTTTAAGAGTTAATCACTTTTTAATAGATTTTAAGTATGTAACTTTAAAATATTATATGTTATTTTTCATGTCTCAATTTATACTTGGCACATGTGAAATTTCAAGAATTAATCAAATTCTTAATATGTTTTTAAATACTTTAAGTTGTATAGTATTCTTAACGGAATTTTTAGATTATATATGTTACTCATGTTGTCCCAATTTATGTGACACATGTGAAATTTCGAGAGTTAATCACATTTTAATATATATTTCAAATATTTTAGGTTGTTAAAATATATGACTAAATTAATTATATAAAAATACAGAAGAAAAATGTCATAAAATTTGTAAAAATTAATTAATATAACAACATAGGAGAAAAATGAACAATGAAATAAACTAATGTTGCCACAAAGATTTGAATTGCAGACCTTTGACATATAATTCCAAGCTACAACCAACAGGCCAAGAAGCTGAATTAGTGGTGAAGCACACAACTGAAGAATACATATTGACATCCAACTGTGTGCTTAGTGCCACTTATATATCAGCAGTAGATTTATTATGTTATTCACAAATATACCAACTACCAATTACACTAAAACCAATTTAACTGTAATTATTTGATATATCAATCTTCATATAAACATCAGGTTACATTTATATAATACGATACATATTGTGGTTTATAATTGGTGCCCAACTACTTTTCAATCCAAGAAAGGAAATTTTGATCAACACTATGTAACACAATTATTCTTAGCACTAATGTTATTTACAAATATATCAATTAATATTTTGCAAAAAATTAATTATTCTACAATATATTGAAATATCAAATTTTATATACTCACCGATTAATATTTATATAAATTGGTGTAATTTGTGGTTTTATAGTTGATGACCACTACTATTCAATCCAAAAATACAGATCGCATCTGCATTTGAACAATGGTGTACCAAAGTTAATCTTAGGTATGATATTATTCACAAATATACCAACTACTTATTCAAATAGAATCAATTTACCTACAATTATTTTAACAAATTAAACTTCATATAAGCATTGACTTATTCTTATATAAAGTGCTATGAATTGTGATTTTTAATTAGTGTGCTACTATTGTTCAATCCAAAAAAATGAATTTTTGACAAAAATAAGTCATTATTTTAATCAATTCATCAAATTAATACACTTTTTAATTTTTTTACAAAATTAGAATAAACGTATTTGACAGTAACGTATTAGGTGTTATTTGTTCAAAAATATTTAATGATAAAAAGACAAATGACTGACGGAATAAACAGACGAAAATGTTACTGAGAGTAAAGTTTTAAGGTTAAAATGTTACAACAGTAACATTTTAACTTTAAAAAGTAACTTATCCCCAAACTTAAAACAAACGATGTTGTTTGCATCACCATGCTGCACGTTTCAAAACCCTTATCCAATCTCCAAATTAGATTTATGAGTTTCCAACCCTCGCTGCTCTGTTCTCAATCTGTCATCAGTGAATTGTTCGAAAAATGAGATTCAGGACATATTTACTGCTGTAAGTCTTTCGAAAAGCTTGAAACGAAGTTTTTTTTTTTTTTTATGTTGGAACTATATTTTTTCTTTACATAGTAGAAATGCTTGGATTACATTTCAATATTCCCACAATTTAGACTACATACTGTTCATGATTCTGTCTATCTATATTTGATAATTAGTTGAAACCTAGTTTCAAAGAGGGTTAAGGGACATTTTCTTTCTTGTGAATGTCTCATCTATTTTGTTAAGGGATGAGGTATGAAATTATCAAAATGGTCCTTAATGTATGGGCTTTGATTCCACTTGCTCCTAAATATATGAACTTGGTGGAAATAGTCCTTTATGTATGGTAATAAAATGTGATTAATTTGGTCCTTCACCCTAAAATTAACATATTCTTTTTTTTTCCATTCAAAATAGACGAAATATCTAAAAGATGGCTCGTTCAAGACTTGTTTCCTTCTCCCTATTTCCAATGTCATTCAAGTTTTTCTTACAAAAATAATTCATTCACCAAAAGAAGACTAATGGGCATACTTCACTTCTTGTTCATTCAATTTTTTGATGTCAAAAAAGTTGATGCGTCTCCATTTACTCCTTCTCTCTAATGAGTTTTTTTTCTCCTGACATTAGATATTCTTTTGATGTACTCCTCAATTATATATTTGAATAGTATATATTGTTATTATGTGTGCAATTTATCCAATTATATGTGCTCTTTCTATGGTCGTCTTATTGATGACCACTTTGTTCTTGTCTTTCCATGGATTGAAGTTGTAACTCCCAGTTATAAGATATATTATAGATGTATGCGACACATAAAATTGGAGTTAATCGTTGCTGATAAAGCGATAGTTTGTGAGCCAAAACAAGTTGAATCGGTATTGAATTACAAGTGGATTAAATGGGGTTTCTTTGATTATTCTAAGAATGAGATTATGTGGAAGCAATGGAAGGATATTTCAGGGGATTAAGAAGGGTGACATGTTATGTATTATGTTTATACCGAGAAAAATGGAAGGGTGGTTCATGTTTTAGGAGTCCAAGTTTGAGGTCCATCCCGTATTTTTTATATTAGTCAATATTTGCTACTCAATTGCTGCAAGAAATTGTTAAAAAGGAATAGTGTCAACAATTATTGAAAAGAGAAATTGCTACAAGAGTTGAAAATAAAAGATTTGGTGGTTGACAAATAATTGGTAAGATTTGCAACCTTTTGAAATTTGCTACATTTGCCTATGTCATTACTGACATAGGCATGATTTTCCTTCCTATAAATATGTATTATCAAGGAATTTCAAAAAATTTAAGTGTTAAGGTCAGGTCATTAGATATAGTAGTTTGAGTTCCAAAAAGAATTAAAGAGAATTCATTCAAGTCATTCCTTAGTTCTTTTAAGTTTTGGGTCAACTTCAAATGGCCATAACTTTCAGTACAAGATGAGTTAAGAGACCTATAAGATATTAGATGAAAGATCTCTGATTCCTCTTTCCAATGCCACCGAGTTTATAAATTTTCGAGCTCGTATGAGGAAGATATGCCCTTTTAAAGTCAAGTTGTCCATTTAAGGAAAGTTACCCAAAAATAGAAGGGGTATTTTAGTCTTTTCCTTACCCCCACTTATTCTAAACGCGAATTACACCCAATTAAGGGTCTAAACTGATTAGAATCAGTTTTATTCATCCCTAAAAGCGTTTAGGGTTTTAGAGAGAAGATGCAAGGGGAGAAAAAGTTCAAAGTTTAAAGCGTTCATCCAAGAAATTTAAGATTTCGCCAAGAACCTAGTTCTTTGAGGTATGTAAGCTTCCATAGTGTTGGGTTTGTTCACCCACATGCCAATCATGAGTTTTTTTTAATGAATTTCATCCATGAGATTGAGTATGTTGATAATCTTGTTGAGTTCTTGAAGTTTTGTGCTTCATTCTTTGATAATGAAGTTCTTGTTGAGTTCTTGAGGTGAGAGTTGCGAATTTCTTGACTAATATAAGGCTCAAAACAATCAGATTTTCAACTTTTAATCCATCATTCTCTTCTCTCTCAAACCCTAGGGTAAAACCCTAAGGGAAAATCAAAGTAGAAGACTCCATTCAAGATTTTTTCAATCTTTTTTCAAGATTCTTCTTCAATGCAAGTCCTTCTCCAAGAATTTCATTCTTTCCAACTCAAATTCCTTCGTGCAATTATGAATCACCAATGAAATTAATAATTCTTGGTCATAGAGGTTTCAAGAAATTAATTCAAGAATCTCAAGAAAGGTTTTCTTGATTGTTTACCTTCAAGCTAGGGTTTGAAGACTTCTAATCAAGATTCTTCAATATTCTTCAAGAACCTTGTTCTTCCAGGTATGTAAGGCTATCATAGTGTTGGACTAGTTCGTCCTCACGCCCTACATCTATTTTCAAATCAGTAAAAGAGTAATCTAGGATTCTTTTCTTAGATTTGAGTATTCTTGAGATAAGTTGATTTTGAGTTCTTGAGTTTCACGTTTTTTTAAAAATTATATTCCTAATAATTGAGTTTCTATGTTGTTATTGAGATCATAGAGTTGATTTGTTCATGTATATATTTCAGCATGAACCCTATTTTGAGTTATAAATTTTGATTTTTTTTTTAAAGCCAACACTTGAGTTTTTAAACAGAGTTTTGAGGAAGTAAGTATGAGAATAAGAAGAGTTGTATACATGAGTCCATATTGTTGTGTCGACCCTTGAGTCAAGCCGTTCACGCCCATAAATTACGCATGAACTCCATAAATTGAGTATCTTTCAGAGGAGTAGTATCTTCAAGTTCTAAGTTCTTGAGTATTTAGTTCCTAACCCTTTTGAGATTATATTCCTAATTGTGAGACTACTATATGTCACCCATGAAGGTCCTTGAGTTGAGTTGTTCATGCCCATAATTCCGCATGAACCCTATGAGTCGAGCAGTCTCTAGATGAGTAGTATTATTGAGTCCTTGAGTTAACAGTTGTTGAGTTCCGAGTATTGAGTTCTATATTTATGGTTATTGAAAACCTTGAATTGAGTCGTTCACGTCCATAATTCGGCATGAACCCTATTTTGAGAAGTTTTTTACAATCACTTTAAACTTGTTTTAAGACTTGAGCACTTGAGTTTGAGAAAGAGTAGAGTTGAGTTCATTTTTTCAAAATGAATATATTGGAACTAAGTATTCCAAGGAGTAAATGCCTTTACATTTAAACAGAGAGGAATCATCGATTTCCAAAAGTGTTTCATGAGAAGTTGTTAGTACAGTCTCTTTTAAGAGAAAATCTCTTTTAAGAGAAAACCTTTTGAGTAATAATCTCAAACCACAGAAAGAGATATGTTTTTAAACATATGAGCTAGTTATATTTTGGGAGTAGTATTGAGCACCGATATGGGGGAGAGTTTAGACAACTCACATCCCCCATAAACCATGTAGCCAACGTGGGTAGAAAGGGTCATACCTTTTAGATGATTCCTTAATGATTTTTAGCATAGACTAGTGGATCCACGTAGTAGTAGGTTCTATACCCTGGCAAAGTATAGGATAGTTCTAGCAGCGTGGGCTAGACGTTGTATCATCAGATAGCTCATAATGATGGTTGTCGGTTAGAGAATCTCCCACAAAGTTACTTTGTATTTTTATATACAAACAGAGTTATTATTGTATTTTCATACAATTGAGTTTTTATTGTATTTTTGCATTCAATTGAGTTATTGTCTATTGTTTTAAAAGCTTCCCAAATATTGCATATTTTATTGTTGCTGAGTATCTTGAGTTTGGGTTAAGTATCTTGAGTCAGAATTGAGCACCTTATTGTTGAGTTGAGCCCTATTTCTCTGAGTTGAGTTGAACTATTGTTTCACAGAGTTGAGTCTCTTATTATTGAGTTGAACTATGTTTCATCGAGTTGAGAAAGTTGAGAAGAGGTAAGTATGTTTTTTTTCCATCAGTTCAAGCTTATGTTTATGCTTTAGAATTTCCTTTACATGCTTGCACATTCCATGTACAGAGCCATTTGTCCTGCATCGTTTCATGATGCAGATACATATATTCATGATCATCAACAAGCATTTCATTGAGGTCATGTGATATTCCATTTAGCTTTGGTGAGCCATTTTATATTCCAGAGGACTTTACCTTTATCTTATAGTTAGTAGTTTTGAGATGTCGTGGGTATTGTCCCGATATCCTTCTGTAATAATAGAGGCTTCATAGATAGACAAAGTTGAAGAGTTTATGTATTTACTTTTATTTTGAGTATTGTACAGACTTTTAAAAAGGTTGAGTATTTGGTTTCAATGAAATTTAATTCAGTCTTAAGATTTTGTATGCTTGAGTTAGTCTTCCGCATGTAGCCAGCCAGGATGAGGGTTCACTTGGGGGACCAAAAATGATTCTCGAGTGTCGGCCACGTCCAGGGTGTAGGCTCGGATCGTGACAAATAATTTTTGCTCATTTTTAGAACAAACCAAGATAGAGAGAAAAAATATTTGAGAGCAAATTGAGGTATTCCATAGACTATATAAGAAAAATAGTCTGTGAAGAAATATAGAGTGTGAGCGATATTTTAGTAAGGTGGAAAACAAAAGAGTGTTATTCTTTTTGAGTGTGTAGTAGTCACTTTGAATATTGTATTCGTGACTACAAAGTGAAAAAATTCCTTGCTACAGTGATATCAGTTGCTCCTCTTGGCCCGTGGTTTTTCCCCTTATTTAGAAGAGTTTCCACGTAAAATTCTTGGTGTCATCATTTTCCCATTTTATGTTCTTTATTTTGACTATATATATTTTTATATTTGTCCGCATTTTCCCAACACCAAGTGCCTACTTTAAGGAGTAAAAAGTCAACTGGAAGTAGATATTTTAACAACATAGTATGTCAATATGGAGGATACTGCAAGGATTCTATGTTTGGGTGTTGTAGGATAGAGGGTTGGACTGTGCTTCAGTGGGCCGGTTAATTTGACGGCAAAAATAATTGGGTATTGTTAATTATAGGTTGAAGACTAAAATGATCACATTTTATGATAGATTAAAGACTATTCCATCAAGCTCATATATTAAGGACCAATGGAAGCAAAACTTATACATTAAGGACCATTTTAATCATTTTCTCTCTATCTAACTTTAACTTCCTAATGTTAAGTAACTCACATAAATTCTCGTCGTTAGCCTAATAAGTTCAAAATTTCTTCCCACTATCAGCTACTCCGATTTATATGAAAAAAGTATCAATTTTGTCTCTAAAATATTGGAAAAATGACAATTTCACAAGAGAGACCCCCCCCCCCCCCTCCTTTATTTTGTAGCTAATGAGTCATTAAGATCAAAAGTCCAAATTATAAGACATGAATTGTTGCAATATTCAACTAAGTGTCTCATTAGCTCTAATACTATTTATACATGCTTTTACAGGATCTTTGCTTCATGTCAAAGATTCTTGAATTCCTCCCAAGCCACTTTGCATGAATGCATTTTGCATATGTCATTTTGAGTATTTAAGAATTTCTTGACTTCTTTTTTGTAATGTGAACTATCCAGTATAGTATTTGCTCTCAGTCTCAGGTGACTAGAGTGGGAGGAGTAATCTGTAACCACTGCATCAATATGATGCACATAATCATTACATATTTGTAATTCACAAATGCAGTCTTAGTTCACTAAAAAAGTTTTGCTAAATTATACATAGTTCACCAAAAAAGAACTTGGTCAGTGGATATGGATAAAACGAAGGTCATTAAAAGAAAAAGCTACTTACACAACTTGAGCCCTTGTTGATTGCACTTATCACCTAAAAGTCTAAGCAGAAATAAATAACAAAGGATACTAAATCGGTAAGCAATACCAAACCCAAAAAATGAAATAGGAAAATAACTAGGATGTGTTTGAGGAATAGTTGGCGTGGCGTGGTAGTACCAGATTAAAAGATTTAGAGGATATTTGATCTTGCTTACCTTATGTTATAGGATTCTGCTTATTTTAATAGTTTTATCTTGATTTGCTTGTAATCTTGTAACACCCCGGATGCAAAAGACCAAAATAGCAGCTTTCCAGGTGCCATCCACGAGGGGCCAACCATGGCCCGTGGCGTGGGCTACGGACTGTAGGTGGGTCCATGGATTGGTCCCTCAGAAATGGTCCGGGTCGTGGACCACGGTGGGACCTACGGACCGTGGGTGGGCGTGGTCCAGTGGTCCGTCGATTGGCCAAAAGTCTCTGACCACCATCCACGGTCCACCAGGACGGACCGTAGGTCAGACGATGGTCCGTCGACTGGGTCTGTGGTTGGTGAGTCGGTGGACAACTGACAGTTAGTTCAAGGGCAGTTGGATCTTTTCCTAATTAATTAGTTCCTATACTACATCATTTTGCCTATATTTAGAACCCCCTATATAAGCCTTTTAACCCCCAAATTCACCCCATTTATTTTATTCTTCGAAATTCCCAAAAGAAAAACCAATTCCTCTTTAAATATTCTCTCTCTAAAAACTTAAAGAAGAAAAAAAGAAAAATTCACCTAGGGTTTCAAGCTAAGGTTCCAATTCCTCCATTGAAGGCTAGCAATTGGAGTCAAGGTATGATAGTTTTTATCCATGGATTCCTTCCATCCGTGGAGTTCCCAAATTCCTCTATTTCAAATGGTAGAATTCCCCTATTGAGTTAGGGTTTTCTTCAATTAGCATGGGTTCCTTTCATTATTGATTTAAATGATTTAATTATGATCTACTATGCATGAATTAATGAATTGAAATGCTTTTATGGTGAATTCCCCTATGAACCCATGTGATCCCCCATGTTTTCAAAGTCATGAACTATATGTTGTGGGATTTGATATTCAAGGAAGAGTTTGATGAAATTGAGCACGTATTACTAGTTTTACATGAATTTTTGATGAAATCCATATCTAACCCATGTTTTCTAAGAGTTGATGATTGAAATTGGGTTTTTGACCTCAAGGAGGTGAATTATAGACTTATGCATTGTTTATGAAATCTATGCAGATGTTTTTAGGGTGCTTTGAAAGTAAAGTACCAATTATGATGATGTTGTGTTGTGAAAGGATATTCTCACTAAAACACATACCAGCATGATGTGAAAGGTTTTCTCACATAGAAAAGATTCTTAGGTTGAAAGGCTTTCTCACCTAGTTGAATCAAAGACTAGGAGCTATCTTAATGAAACTAGCTTGAATTGATTGTCCAAGGTCACCTTTTCATGAGTAATGAATTCAAGTAAGAATGACTATTCCGTGGGAATTTATGCTTAGCACCGAGTGGATATTTATAGTGAGATGGAAGCTCTCCCGTTAGTAGAGGCCGGGTTTCCAAAGTAATCTTATGAGATGGAAGTTCCCCCGTTAGTAGAGGTCTAGTTTCTAGTAACAATATTCTTATCCCATAACTATTTGCCCAAATAGGTTGATTACCTAGTGGATCCACTTAAGCTAGAAGTTCAAGGTTCTACCTTCAGCAAGTAGGACACCTCTTTTCGGTGTGGGGTAGACACCAGATTCCATGTTATAGCTCACATGGTCTCAGTGTCGGTTAAGGTTAATTCCCACAAGTAATAATGAACTAAGGTTACTCAAGGAGTATCGCATATGAGTTCAAAGCTTTTAAAGACGAAGTTAGCTTGCATTGACCATGATTTATGATTTATGTTTTATAACTCTTTCATATTATGTTTAGTTTGGTCAATTGCATGTCATGAAATGAAATGTCCCTTTTAGCATGATTTAATGTTTTATGCATGGCTATCATACTTGGTACATTGTTTTGTACTAACGCATACTCTTGCCTACATTTTCCCCAAATGTAGGGTCCGACAGACAGGTTTCCGAGTCTCGTGGCTAGTAGTTGAGTTCGTGATTTTCTCGAGCTTTGGTAAGTCCTCATGCTTCGAGGACGGAGTTATTGTTTCAGTTTCTTTCTTGTATTTCTCTTTTGGACATGATGTATGGGCTAGACCCAATTTCATTCTATTGTATTAGATGGCTATGTTGAGACAAGAGTTTAGACTTCCGCTTTTCGTTTTATAAAATGTTTTGGACTTGGACTATTGTTTTATTCTTATTGTTTTATTTCTTATGTTTTGAGAGATAAGTGGCTTGTATGGAGTCCTTCGGGGTTCTATACGCCATGTTACATCTAGGGTGTACCCCTGGTTCATGACAAATCTTTTCGGACTAACAATTCAGATTAACATTAAGTTTACTTTTATTGCTCATTTCATCGGTAATTATTATGGTTGGTAATAATGCATATCAATTGGATCTCAGTCCACCTGAACCATCTGTATTAACTAACAACTCATCCATAGGTAACAAGATATATGTGATGGAAGTGTGAATATGATTTTATACACTAGAAGATGTGATGAAAAGTTTTGGGACCTCGTAAAGAAACATCCCATTACTCATCTTGTTATTAATAATCCTACTCCATGTCCTTAGTGATAGCAAAGTTATATGGAAAATTCAACGGCATATGAAACAATGGTAAGTGATTAATATTTCTTTTAGTTCAATTAAATAGTAGTAGCCTTTTTTTTCTAATGCGCCCACGGCATCTAAGATATGGATACTTTCTGAGGTTCATTTTTGGTACCTTTTGTACAGTGAAGAAAACAAATTGAATACTTTAACATTGGTACAATGAAAAATTGGTACACTGAAAAAACATTTTGAATACTTTAGCTTATGCTCATTAAATATAAAACAAGAGAATTTTCACTTGGAAATTGACAGTTGGAGCTTCTAGTTTACTAGTAATGGTCTATCATGCATCAACAAGTTCAGTTGGTATGTGCTTGTTAATTAATCATATTTAACTCATGGTTATAGTAATACTATAGTCTATTAATATAATTGGTATTTTAACATCTTTACATTATTTTTTAACATAATTGCTAATTTTTTAGTTGATATAATTGGAAATTTATCCTTATTTGCCAGGAAGTATATATCTTTACCATCTCGACAAAAAAGAAAAGAGTAATTGATAAATTATGAGGCGAAGACTTTCCGCGGGAAGGTTATTAGAACTCGACAATGACATGAAGCTATATTCTGGAATTTGGACGAAGAAAAATGTAATGACCCTCCAGGTCATTTTTGAGTTAATGCATTCATTTCGGCATTTAGAGCGTTCCTATAGATACCCCAAGTCATTTATGACTTGCTGGCACTGACTGTTCGGTCGCCTGGTCGATCGTTTGGGTTTTAGGCCCGTTTCCCTATTTTGGAACTTTTGAACCTTGAAAAGTTGTCTTTAGTCAAAATATCATGTTAACGGCCTCATGACGGAATTCTGACGGTCCCATCAGCTCCGAAATGGACAAGTTAGGCTAGAAGCATGGTCGGAATAAGTCCTGAGGCCTTCTGTGCGAGTTTGGGACCATTTGGCGTTTTAGCCTTTGAAATTTGGCATAAGGTTGACTTTGGTCAACATTCTTGTAAAACGCGCTCCGATGAAAATTCCGTCAGCACGGTTAGTTCCGAAATGTTGAGTTTGGTCTGGAATGACTCTTCGTTCGCTTCCCGAGGCTTTTGGTTCCCGAGGCCCATTGTGGAAATTGGCTAAAAATGACATTTGGGTGTGGGACCCACTTTCAGTCAAAATGACCTCGTATGGGAATTCCTACTGCGCCATTGAGTTCGAAACGTCGAATTTAGTGGGGGTAGCATAGTCCGTTTGCGTGCAGGGATTCGGAAGGAATTTCGAGCACCCCGTCGGAGACTTTAAAAAATAGGAAAGGTTGAAATCTGGTGCAGCCCTTTTAGCGACCAGATGTTGGGATTTTAACGACTAGAGTTTGAGTTTTTAGAGACCAGATTCGTCTTTTAAAAGCCCATTTCAACTTTCAGCCCTCATTTTCAATTGCGATATCTTGAGTTGTAGAGCTCCAAATTTAGTGATTCAAAGGTTTAAATTGTGTGTTTTTTCTGTGGAAACGTAGTGGTGTGATCGGAAATTGCTGGGGAAGCTTCGATTGAGGCTTTTTCTTGGTTTTAGTTGGTACCTTCCTCTTGACTCTTCTCTTTAATGGAGGTTTTAATTTCTTGAGCTATAGAGCTCCGATTCAGGTTATTCAAAGTGCTGGGTGTTTGTGTGGATTGTGTGTTCGTTGTGGAGTGCTCGGAAAAGTGTGAAGATCGACGTTTTAAGGTAATTTCTGCTCCAGAGGGGCTGCCCTCTTCTTGATTTTCTCCATAAATCGAATTTTCATTGCATGATCAAATTTCTTTCGTTCCGATCCTCGAATTGTGCCCCATTTTGTGGTACAAGTTCCATATTGCATTTATACCCTTTTTGTGGTGTCAAATTTGGGGTTCCCATCGCGGGTCCCACAATCCTATTTTTGGCCCAATTTTGGGTCCAACTCCGAAAATTATGATTTTGCTGTCAAAACTTTCATATTATCATTGTGATTCTATTTTTGATAGCGTGGCAGCATTCTGAGGCCGTACGGAAGGGAAAGGCTCTGGCTACGTGAATTGAAGCGCGCGCGGTCGGCCTATAGGTAGGCTACGATTTCCCTCTGCTTAGATTGAGCATGATCTAGCATTTATATGTTGATTTGTGTGATTTTGGGGGTAATTGGTTGTTGAGCATGCTAAATTCCTAGAAACCGTGACTCAGGCTCTAATTTCGGGTACTCCAGGTTACTGAAGCAAGTCTAATGTAATTATTGATCATCCGTACCTTGTGGTGCACCCTTTTAATGGCTTGTGTGTATATTTGAAAGTATGTTTGGCCTCAGTCTAGGCTTAGACTAGTTATTGCCATAGACTTGCGTATTTTAGAGTCGTTAGGCCTTGAAACCTCTCCGATGTCGCTTCAGACGGCTTAGCTCCCTGTAGACTAATATAGCAGACTTGAGTCTGATAGTCTGGGCCTTAGCCAGGAAGTAACACCGCTCTTGGAACCTTATATCCATAATTCCTTGTCTCGTCGGTTTCGATATTCGAATTCTTTGTTTGGAAGCTACTCGAGATTCTGGTTGGATAATGTTTGGGCTGGAGTGATTTATTGATGTCACTTGGTTTGGGGGTACTCCTCGTGACGCTCGATTGACAATTGATCCTATTTCTAACCGAGTCGCCTCTACTCATGGTTCAAGTCCCTAGTTCACTCCACCGGGCGGGGTTCAAGTTCTTGCCTTGGTCATATTTTATGTGGTTCAAGTCTACGATTATCCTTAACCTTGGTTCAAGTCATTAGTCATA
>JAJOOO010000747.1:0-42040 GCA_029582685.1 Solanum piurae | reverse complement strand
TAGCCAACCACCGCTATCAATCACTACCACATCATCCTCAACTATATCGGCTGCCACTACCAACCACTAACATTAACCACTATTATCAACCATCATTACCATTACCTACCACCCAGAACCACCACTATCACCCAACTAACCCACCGCCATTTAGCACTATCAACCATCACTACTACCTGCCACCCTAATAATTTATCTTTCTTACATTTTGTTAATATAGTATTAGATGAACGGGTGCTTTCTTTTCAATTTTATATTCATGAACTTTCAATAAAGATAAGATTCAAACATTCAAATGTTTAAAATATAAATGATCTTAATTATTTATTATTCGTATCCTCATACAACATCATAATATTCAGATGTTTATGAAGATTCAAATGTCTTAATCTTAATAAACAAACAAAGTCTTATCCACTTTTGCCGGTTGAAAATTTAAAGGTCAAAGGGTAGCAATTTAGAATGCTAGTAATTATCTAAGTAGAAAAATATGTATTTTACTTAATTGGTAACTCGTAAACATGTTTGATAACCTACTTGACATAATAATCAAGCAAGAAAGAGCACGCCATGAAAAGTTGTTATCTGGGTCTGAAGAGGATCATTGAACGAGAGAGAAATAGAAGGGCTTTAGAAAGGGTAGAAATGAATTTTGAGCAGTTGAGGAGTAGTCTTTGATTCCTTATTTATTTTTGGTGCACCAATGTAGTCCCGGGATGAATAGATGATTGGGGGCTTTTCTTTGAGAACCATATCATTTTGTAGGTTCTTTAAACTTTTGGGTATACTTCTTGTATATGACCAATTTTGACTTTCATTTATGAAATGAAATTGTTTACCTAATCAGAAAAAGTAATAATCAAGTAATTCATTCCCCAAGAATCTCCTCTCTTTTCTTTACAAAAAAAATAAGGATCATCCAAGGTTTTATGCCACAAAGCAAACAATTTTATACCAAAGTATCATCAAATTGACAAATATAGGTTTCAAAAACTCACACTGGTCCTGTATTTTCTTCTCCTCACGAGGTTCCCTTCTAGAAGGAAGGGTTACACGTTTAGTTTGCTTACTCTTCGGCATGGGCTTAGCAAGAGATACCTTAATGCTTACCTAAAATATAATCAACATTGAAGATAATCATAAGCACAGCAATTTTTGCAATAACTTAATGGTAAATTACAGAAACAATGTGAAACCTTGGATCCACTGTCATTAGCTGGTTCATGACTGAATGCCTCAATGCACGCAAGAGCAGACTCACGGCTTACATAATTGACGAAGGCAAAATCTTTTCTCCTTGAGGAAGGAAGATCTTTTGCAAGAACAACACTCTCAATTTCACCAAATTTGCCGAAGTAGTCTCGCACTTTTTCTTCAATCCATGAGGAAGGTAAATATTCAGCATAAACTGATTTAACCTTGACAAAGGTGAAGTAATTAAGTATTTTAATCAAATAAAAGTTGTATTATAGATGAAGATTGTTAGTCAGAAAGACTAGGGAAAGAAGAAGAAACAAAATAGAGTATTGAGGCTTCTTTTCTCATGCATCGCTTAGCATTTACTTCAGGTAAACAACTCAATAAGCATCAATATATTAATTCCAAAACCTTTCATCACAACTGACCTTTAGCATTTCTTCTTCATTTGGCTCAATTAAAGGCTGTGCCCATGCAACTTTTACCTTCATGTGTTTCCCAAAAGCACCCTTCTTTTGGAGTTTACTGAAAGCAATCTGAGCTTCTTTACTTGTTTCAAGTTCAACAAATGCAAACCCTCGATTCTGCTCGATGTTGTTAGGATTAGCCATAACTGTGACCTTATCAATATTTTCAATTCCAGCCTTCTTCAGTAGATCAATCACCTGTCCAGAAATAAACTCTTCAGAAGTCATTTAACCCAGAGGAATTACAATAATCAGCAGCAAACAGTAAAGCTTACATCTTCAGTCTTCCATTTCTTGTCAATATTACCCAGGTATATTGTGTCATTACCCTCAACAAGGGATACACGACATTGCTTCCCAGATATCTAGGTTTCAAAATCAAATAAATGCATTAGTCCATCACATACAACAGCTTAGTGCAGAAATTGCAATAATCTATCCAGCAGGACTCACCAGTAAACTTAGCTAAAATATATTATTCTCTATGCCTTAAATTTTGGGTGTAATATGAAAATTAGATGAAGAATACACCCCCAACAGCATGATTATTCCTCAAAGCATAGTGTTTATTACTTGTACGGTTATATTAAGCAAATAGTAAGAAATGTCCATACCTCTTATCGACAAAGAAAAAAAGAGAGTATTTGCAGCCATATCCATTTAAAGCTAGGTATCCAAAAATGAGTTCAAACAACCTACTTTCCAAAATCATAGACCTATTTCTAACCTATATTAGAGTATGCAAATTTGTTACATAAGCTTCCAGCAAATTTTTCTGATAAGCACAGATAAGTTCAATTAAAACTTAAAATGTTCTATAGGATCCAGTAAATTGATAGTCAGTTGAAAAATCAATATGAATCTCGCCACATACTTGATTTATTAGCTGTACGTGTAGACAAACAGCCAACCAACTAACTGCACTACTTAAACAAACATTTGTTCTACTTGGAAGACTACAGGTAGCAATTCCAAATGACATTACCTCAACTTTGGAATATCTTTCTACAGCCTTCTTTGCATCAGCAGCAGAAGCATACCGGAGGAAAGCAAACCCCTTTTTCTTTCCTGTTTCACGATTTATCAACAATCTTACATCCACGACCTCACCAACCTCACCAAAGATACTCCTGATATCCTCCTCCTTTGACTCCTTGTCTAATCCCCCAATGAAAATCTCTGTCCTCCGCCTCTTTTTCCGTTCTAATGCCTCCATTTCCCCACTCAATAGAATTCCTTCCTTCAACCTCAGACTAGTATCCACAGCTTCCTTTGTTTCCTCTCTGCCTTGACTATACCCTTCCTCTCCCAACTGAACCAAATTTTGATCCTTACTCGAATCCACATTATCACTACTAGAAACATTAAGACTACCTTTTTCTGAATCAAGAACTACAATTTGTGTTTCAAGAGAATCCATATTATCATTCTCAACAACACTATCTTTGCAATCCAACATGCAAGGCTCTAGTGTATTTTCAGTTGCACCAAACTCACTGACACTCTTAGCCTTCTCAACTTCCATCGGATGTAAACTGTATTTCTTTGACTCCTCATTTTCAGCTGAAACATCCTTACAAGATTCTAGGTTTTCAGTTTCTGGAGGACTAGATTTAGATTTTTCAACGCCTGCTGAATCCAAAATAGTTTCTGCGTCCCCATTGTTGCTACCTTTCACCAATTCTTCCTTTTTTCCACTTTTCCTGGCAACAAGTTTGTGCACTTTCTTCTTCACTATCTTCTTGACAATCTTTACTGAACGAAGATTACCTTTTTCTGAATCAAGAACTATGTTTCCTGTCTCAAGGGAACCTATATTGTCCTTGGCATCTTTACTTTCTGAAATGGGAAGCTCTAATTTACCTTCATTTACACTAACCTCAGAATCCCTCATTCTATCCTTTCCCAAGATACCCTCAGCAGCAATAGTACCTTTCCTAACTTCTACTGGATGAAATGTGCCCTTCTCAAAGTCACCACCCTCACCAACTGTAGCAGCACTACTAGGCTCTAAATATACAGTTTCTAGTTCAATTGTGCCTCGAGAGTTAGCTTTTTCAACATCGAATGAATCCAAAACAGTTTCTGTGTCAGCATTTTCTCTGCATTTTTCTGATTCCTCAGTCTTTCTACTGTTCTTTGCAACGGATTTGGGCACTTTCTTCTTTACAATCTTCTTGACAAACTTTACTGAACGGAGATTACCTTTTTCTGAATCAACAACTACATTTCCTGTCTCAAGGGAACCTAGATTGTCCTTTGCATCATTAAATTCCAAATTTGGAAGCTCTAACTTACCTTTAGCTACAGTAACCTCACAGTCCTTCATTCCATCCTTTCCTAACATAACCTCAACAGCAATAATACCTTCCTCAACTTCTATTGGCTGAAAATTGTCCTTCTCCGAGTTACCACCCTCACCAACTATAGCAGCACTGCTAGACTCTAAATATACAGTTTCTGGTTCAATTGTGCCTCGAGAGCTAGCTTTTTCAACCTCGAATGAATCCAAAACAGTTTCTGCGTAGCCTTTTTCTGATTCGTCTGTCATTTCACTGTTCTTTACAACAGATTTGGGCACTTTCCTCTTGACAATCTTCTTGACAATCTTTACTGTCTTTTTCACCACTTTTTTCTTACCACTCTGCCCTACTTTCTGCTCCCCAACAGCTTCAATTTCCACTATTTTTGGCGGCGTGCCTTGGTCAGCTTCATTCAACTCAACTTCGGTTTCCCTAGTATTTATTTCTGGAACTTGGGAGCTCAGGGATTGCTCCGGATGCTCACTGATTTTAGAATTTGTAGAGTAGGTCATCGAGGGATACGATTGATTATCTTTTTGAGGCGATGGGGAATCGATCACGGCGGTAGATGTGGATGGAGGCGGAAAATATTTCGGGCCGGTGGATTCGATTGCTTCGAGAGCAGATTTTCTGGCGGTCGATCTGGTGCGGCCCCACCGCGGCGCGGAGGAAGCTTTCGGCGGCATTGCAGAAACAGGGGAAGGGGAGAAGTCACTTGTTACCGTACAGACGGGATTTAACCAAAACACCCTTTCTATTTTGGTGTCTTGCTAAGATTTTGGAGAGTTTTTTTCATTAAAATAGTTTGATGAATTACTATTACTACGTATTAATTATTTTGATTTTTAAAAGAGAAATTTTCGCAAATAACCACTATAATAAATTTAATTATGCTTCATAGCTATAGTTTGCATATTTATGAGTTGTAGCTACAATTTAAGTTATCTCGTTTGTATAATTCGCGAATTTGTATAAATTCGTAGGTTTGTACAATTTTCGGGTACATTTGTATAATTCTCGGGTACATTTGTATAATTTAGTTATTTTTGTATAAACTCAAAATAACTAATTTATACAATTACAAACATCAGAAGTGTAAACAGTTATACAAATTATATTATACAAATTACGAATTATACAAAAGTTATACAAATTCTGAATTATACAAACGTGCGAATTATACAAAACTAAAAAACTGGACTGCGTAATTATAGCTAAAAGTAGACCGCAAATTGTAATTAAGGCAAACTATAACTATATTAAGTAATTAATTATTATATGTTTACTTATACGCGTAAGATTCCCTTTTTCTAATAAGTAATATTTTATATCATTTTTATTTTTATCGGAAAAAAATATCATAGTTTTAAATCCAATGTTAATTATAGTTTCACTTTTGTACTTCAAATCAAACCACATAAAATATATTGTCAAATTTTATTTTATTTTGTGAAATTGGAGTCATATTAAGTTTATATTAAAGAAAAAGTTATTAAAAAAAATTAACACCCAAAATTAAAGCTATATACCTTCAATTTGCAAAGAATTGTTGCTCAATCTTTATCTATGCAAAGACAAATTATTTTTTATTTGATCGATTATACTTTTTACGGAAAATTGAGTGAGATATTTGAAATAATTATCTATCACTTCACTTGCGAAGTTGTCTATAATACTACTCAATATATACCCCTAAAGTTAATTTACGACACTTAAAAGTTTGATTGATACGACCATATTCACATATTTCTTAAATTTTCGAATATAAGAAATCGCTAATAAAATTCCTTTCAGAGGACGAAAGAAGTGACTATGGAATTTTTCATTGCCTTGCAAAAAGGAAATCATCATGTGCTCAAAACAAGAATCTAGGAAAACCACAAATTAAAGAAACTCAAATGGAAAACCATCAAAACCAAAAAAGGAATCATTCCCTTGTCATTTTTTTTTTTTATAAAGAACAATCATGTTTGCCCTATAAATAAGAAGAGAATTTGAGAGTAGCACAACTTAAAACCATGACATTGGTTGACTAGTAAATTACTATAGTAATTCTGAAGAAATACACTTACATAATGGAAAACAAATTAGCTGGATCGGTAGAAGGTCATTTTGAGCCATCTTATGAGTGGCAACATCAAGAAGGAGTTGATCTTCTCTTGGTCCATCTCCCAGGTAAATAATACCGTACAATTAGTTAGAACTCTTGAAAATATTATTGCAATATATATCCCTCAATTTATTTATTTTTCTTTGCATTCAAGAATTCAAGGATAAAGAAGGATTGAAGGTACAAGTTAGCAATTGTGGAGTTGTAAAAATTTCAGGAGATGGTCAAGCAAATCAAACCAGATTAAATTTTCTCAAAGAGATTCAATTACGAAAGGATCATAACGTAGATGCGATAAAGGCCAAATTTGAGAAGGGTGTTCTCAAAATTACACTGCCAAAGAAGAGTACTAATGAAAGCTTAAATGAAGTATCAAATGAATCAAGATTCATGAAATTCAAAAAGGTGGCCTTGGGTGTTGCAGCTATCGTGGTTGTAGTTTCTGCTTTCTCCGGATTCGCTTACTACATTTATAGGTCTACAATTGTTAAAGACTAATATAATTAAAATTACTTCTATTTATATAACATTATTATAATTAAGAGTATGCAGGATACAATGGAAATAAAGAGGTCCATAACATATTCCAATATTTCCATCCTTGTTACTATTCCTGCTCTATTTCTCTTTGATCCCAATGAGTTGCTTTCTGTTCATTACATAACTTTGTTTGTTAAAAGATTTAAACATTTGGAAAAAAAAAAAAAACTAAAAATAATTAATTACAAAGAGTAAAACATCATTTTATTTACGCATAATACATAAGTTGACTTGTGCGCCCTCCAATTTTGGATGTGCACAAGTAGACATTTTAGCTTGTTTAAAATTGAATAAATAGACACATGTGTCCTATGTGACACAATATAATACACATAGGACGCCACTTAGGATACAAAATTGTCATGCAGGATGTCAATAGGATGAATGTGTCTATTTATTTAATTTTATACAAGCTTAAGTATCGACTTATGCACAACCAAAATTAGATGACATAAATGTCAGTTCAAGCTAAGTCAAAGAACACATTTATATATATATATATATATATATATGAAACTTGAAGCATTGACTTAAAAGAAAATTAATTAGAAATGGATGTCATACATGTTAACTAAACTATTCAAGTTGCTTGCAATGTATTTTTGCGTAGTATGAAAGAAAAAAGTGGCAAGTCTCATGGCAAGTCCATTTATACTTAACAAAGGCTGGTATGAGCATTTGCATATGGTTTCTTATCATAAAAGTCACCACCCTTTGGAAAGGTCACAACTCAACAAAAAAGTCACAACTCTTTGAAAAAGTCGTAATCATTCGATATGAAATGATGTCTTCTTTAAATATAATATATTATAATATAAATAAATAAATATAAAATATAGAAAATATAGTAAATTGAGTGTTTTATGAAGAAGAAGAAAAACACTGAAAAACTTTATAAAATTGTAGTTCAAAAATTTGAGGGAACCCCTCTTTTTATAGCCAAGAAAGGGTAGGGTATGAAGGAATGCTTATTGTCCCTTATAAAAAAAAGTCACAACTCTTCTATAAGGTCACAACTCATCGGAAAGGTAATAACTCTTTGGAAAAGTCAAAACCCTTCGAAAAAGTCACAACTCTTCAGAAAAGTTGTAACCCTGTAAAAAGTCACGACACTTCGAAAAGGTCACAATTCATCGTAAAAGTTATAAGCCTTTGAAAATGTCACAACCCTTCAATGTGAAAAGGTGCTTGTTTTTAATATAATATAAATAAATAAATTTAATACAATATAAATTATAGAAGATATACTAAATTCGGTGTTTTAAGTTCGGGTTTTATTATAATTTAATATTTAAGCTAGGCATTTCATTCTTTTAAGGTAGAATAGATAAAAAAAAAAGATAGATATAGATTTGTCTAATTTTAATTTGATATGAAATTTAAAAAACAAAAAAGACTTTTAATTTAAGGATATGTAGAATATATAAAAACGTCTTTTAACTTTGTGGTCTTAAAGATGTGGCCCCCAACCCCAGAAAAAAAAAACATTCTATATTAAACTGAATAAAAATAAAGTATAACAAATAAATTGGAAATTGATGAGTACCTATTAAATCTAGTTAAGACTTCAGACAAACTTTTGATCAAATCATTTTTCTTGAACAACTTGAGACTTTGCACAACGTGAACACCAAGTTGTAGTTTGTGCAACAGAAAATCATTTAACTTCTGGTCAAGTTGAAGTTGCTGCAAAAGTATATTTATGACTATGAAAATGAAAACTTATTAATCATCTAGATAGTCTTCTAGTTTGAGGTTGAGTATTTCTATTCTCTTTGTGGCATCAATTTTTGTTGATCTATTTAGTTTACCCACAAAATTAATTATAATTGCATAATTGAACAACTCTCACAATATTTCTTGTTTAAGAAGACGAATAGAAAACTTGCAAAATTTATAGTTTAAAAGTGTGAGAAAACCTATCTATTTATAGACAACAAAAGTTAGTATGAAAAGGTGTTTATCGTACTTTATCAGATAAGTCACAACCCTTCAAAACAAATCATAACTCATCGAAAAAGTCAAAAACCTTCAAAAATGTTACTACCCATTAATGTGAAAAGGTGTCTGCTTTTAAGTTAGGGTATTATAGTAATTTAACATTCATGTTAGGGAGTGCTTTTAAGTTGGGGGTATTATAGTAATTTAACATTCAAGTTAGGGAGTTCATGTTTTTAAGGTAGTATAGATATAGATAGATATATTAATATAAATATGTTTTGATATGATTAAATATTCTCTTGGTAGCTGCTTGGAGCTTTCTCTATATATACCTTAATTGAACTGTCCCGCTCTTAGCTTAGGTTCTTGCTTAAGGAGGCGTCCCTTGTTTGCTTTTGGATTGGACTAAGCGGCAATCCTTACCCTTGACATTCTTCTCCTTCAATGTCAGTGGATAACTACACTAGGACTGGAATGCTCTTTTATCATGTATGTGGATTACTTGGTCGATTACTAGGATAGCAAACTTATCTTTTATCTCTTTAAAATTTAAATTAATTATTATTTAATTAAATAAATTAGAAAAAGAAGAAGAAAGAACCACATTGGATTAAAAGAGGGAGAAAAGCAAAAGATAGGGAGTCAATTGTAATTTGATTAAAAAGACGTACATATATGCCTAATACAGTCCACATTGAGCTGACCGCAGGTGGAATCTTCAATAATTAGCAAAGCGACAGTGATGAATGTCAAAGCCGATATTTGAGGGAAAAAGCAAGGCCATTTTCATTATACAACTACAATTACATTCTCAGCTGTCACATTTATAACTTCTCCTCTTCCACTCAGGCTCAGCAAAACAAAGCTGAGAGATATAGATTTTAAACTCAATAATGCAGGTGAGTTCTCCCTTTTTTTTTCAATTTTTATCTTCTTTTATCTCTTTCTCTTCTCTCAGTGATGAATTGAATCTTTCTTCTGTATGTACTTTCAGGAGGTAAGAACAGTACGAGTAGGTAATGTATCAGATCTGGCAGCTGAGAGAGAGGTTCACGAGTTCTTCTCGTTTTCCGGCGAGATTGAGCATATTGAGATTCGCCGGTCAGTGGCTTCACCTTTTCTGTGATGGTATTTGAGTTTTAGATAATATATATTTGAGCTCAATTATTTCACTGGTTTTGGTGTTGAGTGCAGAGAACAAGGACAATCCAAGACTGCCTTTGTTACATTTAAAGATCCGAAAGCGCTTGAAATTGCTTTGTTGTTGTCGGTAATTTTCCTTCTTCTTTTTTTTTCACAGTAATTCTAATTTCTAGTCTATATTTGCATAACAGTGTATGCTTTTATCATCCAAGCTATTCCTACATCCTATGCACTGTGGTCTAGAATTACACAATCAGCTCCATGTAACTCTTTATAATTACAATTGTTTGTAACTCGGGGAAAGGATAAACAAACATGCTTAACCTGTTAAACTACAAGAGAATGCAGTTTTAGTTGAAACTAAAGTATTAAATCCTTCTTTTGTTGGTGGAGTAAATTATTTAGCAGCATCACAGGAAGACAGTTTATAGGAGTGGAATAAACTCAGAAATTTAAGGAGGTGTAGGAACTAGGAAAGAAATTTAAGATTCTGTTTTCTTTAGCTAATCATTTGTCTGATGGAGAAAAAAGTGTAGGTAGATTTTACCATTAAACATGAAATATAGGCTCAACTATACAGCATGTATTTTTCAGCACCTCTTTTGGTAATTGAAGAGTTAACAAATTTTCCAACTATTACATGTATCTTTTTGGGTTTTAAATAACCTAATGATATTATAAATTTTTGATATAACTTAAATCTTGATGAAATATAATGAGTATATATATATGTTACATCCTCCCCTAATCTGCTTTTAGCTTTTGGCCAGTGACTGATGATGCATACTTGACAATGTTCCTATTGATTGAGTTATTCAATACAGAGAATGAACGAATGATGCTCCTAATTTCAAATTACTATAGGACATCAAAATTTTGATATGCCATTGTTGTTTGAAGAATAATAAAGCACATGGAAATTGGTTTTGTGTATATTCACTGCTACTGCTTTGTTGAATTGTTTGTTTGTGAGAAGTACCATTCTGATTCTACTCATTTTGCAGGGAGCAACCATAGTGGATCAGATTGTAAATATTACGCAGGAAGAAGACTATGTTCCATCATCTGAGACTCGGGTAACTACATAGACAAGTGTGGAAGTGTTATCTCTATTCATATAATTGCAAATATCGGTTATTGAAGTATAACAATTTAGAAATATCTATATTGACAATTCATGTAGTCTACTCATTGCTTCCAGGAAGTTAGGTTAGTTGATAATGCTGTGAATGTTGCTGGAGAAAGTTCTTCTCCGCTTGCTGAGGTAATAAAGTAATCCCTCTGTCTCATTTTATGTGGCACTTTTCGGATTTCGAGATTCAAATAAGTCTATCTTTGACCGTAAATTTTTCATAGATCTTTTAAACATTTTGAATTATCAATTATTGTGACTTATAGTACTTTTTATATAGTTTATAAATCTATAAATTTCATTTAAAAAAAAATGAAGATTCCATGCGCAAATTTTCGATCAAACTTAAACTGCTTGACTCTCGAAAAACAAAAAGTGTCACATAAATTGGGACAGAGGGAGTAAATAAAGTTGGTGGATAATTTTTCCTTCAAGTTATTAAAAAGTTGGGCATTTTTTTTTTAAATTTATTTTTTATGACAAGGGCAATCCGCAGCCGCTACCCTTTGGGTGCGCATGGGGTAAAAACCCCGCTCCTATGCAATAGCTCGCAAACCACACAGGAGAGGTGCGACGAGCTCGACCCAGAAGGCGTCTAAGGGGTTTGAACTTGAGACCTCCAACATGGAAGTCCCAAGCCCAAACCACTAGGCCACCCCAAAGGGTAAAAAAGTTGGGTATCTTTTGTCCACAAGAACATAAAAAATGTTGTCTCTATAGAGAGCTTCTAGATATGGAAGAGCCATTGCAAGTATATTGTGGTGTAGGATTCATGTATTATGATCTGCACTTTGCAGGCATATATTTGTTTTGACTGTGTACTTATTGTATGCTCTTTTCGGCTTTATAGTGATCTGCATTACTTGTATAATCTCTTGATCACTTGTCTCCATTAGCAGGCCAAACCTACTTCTCCTAGCAATGGAAGGGTGAACGGGAAAGTATATATCAGTAAAGCCCAAGATGTTGTCTCAAATGTGTTGGCAAAAGGTTCAGCTATCAGACAAGATGCAATGAATAAAGCCAAGGCATTTGATGAGAAACATCAGCTAAGAGCCACTGCATCTGCCCGAGTCATTTCCTTTGACCGAAGAGTTGGGCTAACAGAAAAGCTTACGGTTGGAATTTCTGTTGTAAATGAGAAAGTTAAATCTGTTGATCAAAGGCTTCAAGTGTCAGACAAAACGATGGCTGCAGTTATGGCAGCAGAACGGAAATTGAATGACACAGGATCAGCGGTCAAATCAAGCAGGTCTGGATTCTTTAAAAATGTCTATGTGATTCAAGTCTGTTTTTTAACAATGCAGTTTTCTGTACTTGTTGCTACAGTTGGTTCTTAGGATTTCTAGAGTTTTACCTGCTCTCTTTTGTCTCTTTGTCTGCTTCTATCTATTGAGATAATCTCCTAAGAGAATCTTGCATGCTGTTAAGTGGCTATATGAGCTGAATTATCCTATATCTTGAAGTAGAGAAAGGAAGGGAAAGTTTTAAAGTTCTCTACTCTTGTTTGATTTGTTAAAAGAAGAGGAAATAAAGCAAAAAAGATGACCAATTTCCCCTTGGGGCCACTTATTTAAACTGAGACTCTGAGAGAAGGGAATATCACATATTTTCCTTTCCTTGCAACATTCTGATCGAAGTAAAGAAAAGAAAGAAAATAGTCCTTTTGCATTCCATGCTTTTCCTCTTTATCATTTCCCTTCTTTAGTCGGGTTTACGCCTTATCTCATCGAACAGCAGAATTGAATTGCTTTATCATCAGTGTGCATAGGATGTTTCTTGTTAATTGGACTTCTGAGAGAGCATTTGCCATTGAAATATTTTTTTCTCGTCGAACAGAAGATTAGATTGCTTTATGGTCAATGTTGAACTGAATGACTTGTTGATTTGACATCTGAGAGAGCATTGGGCATTGAATCATTCTTTTTTTTTTTTGAATAATTTCGAGTTTCATCACCCTGTTTACTGCTCCATTTTATGCAATATCTAGTATGCGGCCTCACAACATCTCCTTAAACAATTCCAAACTATTCATAAATTGTGGGTCCTGCTACCATAATCAATAGCTTTCCATTGGATAATTAAAATGAATTCTTCAACTTTTAGGTTTTGCATAACAAAGCTACTAATCCATTAAGTTGAAGTTGAAATTAGGCATGTTGCTCCTACTTGCTGAAGAAGTATTAAAGTTCAAAAACTTCAGTTGGTTGAGGAGGCAAAGCTTATCTTGATTTCATCTTTTTAATGAGCATCTTATAATGTGTATGGCCACTCACTCCACGTCCATTGTGCATTTTCCTTATTAAAAGGAGAGAGACTAAGTAAAGTGCATCTCCCAAGTAAAGATGGAATGAGGGGGAGAACTACCTTGGTTTATGATGGAATGTGCATGACCACTCACTTTGGTTTAAGCATTTGTACTCTAGCAAGCAAGCAAGCACAAAGTGTTCTTATTATTATATTACTAAAGCTCTACATTTCCATTATTTTGGAGCTGATCAGGTATGTTAATGCTGGAGCTGCCTGGCTGAATGGTGCTTTTAGTAAAGTAGCTAAGGCAGGGCAAGTTGCTGGTACAAAAACAAGAGAAAAATGGAATTTTGCATTGTCAAATTTGACAGCAAAGGTATGTTTTTCCTCACTTCTATTTTCTCCCCTATGTATCTCTAAGTCTACCTTTTGACTTCCATTTATCAATTTGTATTCATTGTCCTATTTGGCGTAGGTCACTAACAATGATAGAAAAACAGATGAAAAGAAATATTGTGATAGGTGGGATTAAAAAAAATGAGTACCTTCAGCAAGAATCATGCTGCTATATATGTTCTCTTTGGTGCCCCTCAAAAAAATTAAGGAAGGTTGTTTTTGTTATACTATTCTGGCTAACATTTATGGCCAGTAAAAATGTAAAGAAAAACAAAACAAAGTGCAGGAAATTTGTTACTTGACATGCCTCTTTCATGTAACCAGAGGAAGAAATGAGAGAACAATTAGACTCAAAGCAGTCAGTAAAGAGCATATTTCTTAGACAACCTAAATACTTTTGCTTGGTAGGAATGTCTCTCTAACATTTTAAAATATAAACTCACAAAGTGCTGTCCTGAACAGTTGCACTATGTTGGATGGCAAAGTGCTCCCCCGTCCCTCTGCCATTTCTTTCTTTTTTGTTTGTATATTTGAGGGTAATTTTCCTGAAATACTGAAACTGAAGTTCCGTCTTGCAGGATCCTTCTATTGTTGCCTAGATCATAGACGAATGTATATTGGAGTTGCTAAGTTGCCTCTGTCAAATAGCTTGGGATTCCAATAACTATTTCCTTGCACATCTAGAAATTGGGATCCGGTATGCAGATTGCAGATCGTCTGTGTCGAGTTCAAGCAAGTTTCATCTGTGATGTGATTCTTTTCATTGTTAATTTTTCTTCCCATTTTATTGTGGAATGTGGAGTGGTGTGGTGAATACAACTATACGAGGTTGTGTAATTCTTTTGTTTGTATGCCTTCAAAGTCACGATAGGTTAGGAGCTTGAATTGATATCATATCTTTCTTGGTGAGGCTGAATTTTATTAGAAAGATTTCAGATTTGATGTTTATATTACGATGACATCCAGCATATATATTCAACTCTTAGATAAGTTTATTCATGTAAATCATTTCAAGTTTTTGCACAATTTAAGAAAACTAAAACTTCCTATAGACAATTATGAATTTATCTTCTAAATATGAAGTTGTTTTTGTATTATAATCATTTAATCAACTGTAAATGCATTCCTACTAAGGTTTACAGTGAAATGGTAGCTACGTGGGAATGTGGTTTGATTCTTACCTTCCCTTTCACGCCTCCTGGTTTATTAGAAAAAGAGCCTACAAATATTACTAACAACAACTAAGAGGAGGTAGGAATTAATATTAATATTAATAATAGGATATATGCATACTTATGCAGGTTACTAGGTACCTGGTCAAAAGACCCCGTAATATATTACTACTATACTATAATTGAAAACAAGAAGATATCCATGTACATTTTTGTCACAATTTGACACGGTACATTATCCAAATTGAATTAATTAATTATGAGGAAAATAGCTAACTAGCATGTGAACCTTAATTATGTATTTACTACACATAACGCATGCATGCAATTGCAATTGATTCATACATCTCCCAGCCATCTCCTCACTCACACACCCCCAAAACCAAAAAAAAGGAATAAAACATTTCTTTCCCAATTTAATTTTATATTCATTGGTTTGTGGGGGGGGCATTTTTTGTTTCTACATTGTTATTGTTCATCAATATGGTTGAGATTTTGATTTTCTGAGCAATATATGTCTTATGTTTTGATGGGGAATACATGCTCCGGACCCACTTTGAACAAAGATTCAGCAGATTCATCAAAGGCAGATGGAAAAGGCTCTGATTCTAATAATGTCCAGAACACCCCTCCTCCACATCTTCAGATACCTGGAGATCAGGATGAAAAATCAGCAAATTCCCAAAACGGTGACGACATTGTTTTGGAAGATGTCAAAATAAATAAGTCTAGTAATCTTAAGCGAGTAATGAGTGCAGGCCTCCAAGTTGACACTGTTTTAGGACGAAAAACCGGAAATTTGAAAGATATTTATACTTTAGGAAGGAAATTAGGACAAGGCCAATTCGGGACAACCTTTTTGTGTGTCGACAAAGCTCAACAAAAAGAATTTGCATGTAAATCAATTGCTAAAAGGAAGTTGACAACTGAAGAAGATGTCGAGGATGTACGGAGGGAAATTCAGATAATGCATCACTTGGCAGGCCACCCTAGTGTTGTACAGATTGTTGGGGCTTATGAGGATGCTGTTGCTGTTCATGTTGTAATGGAGCTTTGTGCTGGTGGCGAACTTTTCGATAGGATTATAAAGAGAGGCCATTATTCTGAGAAGAAGGCTGCTGAACTTGCAAGAGTAATAGTAGGTGTTGTAGAAGCATGTCATTCACTCGGTGTTATGCATAGGGACCTCAAACCTGAGAACTTCCTTTTTGTCAATGAGAAAGAGGAGTCCTCATTGAAGACCATCGACTTTGGCTTATCTGTCTTCTTTAGACCAGGTACATTTACATATAATTGTTCATCTCTGCAACATTAATCATGATTTGTTAGATACATAAGTAGAGCTTTAGTTAAGGATCTTTTGCATCCAGGTGAACCATTCATCGATGTGGTTGGAAGCCCTTACTATGTAGCACCAGAAGTACTGTGCAAGCGTTATGGTCCCGAATGTGATATTTGGAGTTCTGGAGTAATAATTTATATACTTCTTAGCGGTGTGCCTCCATTTTGGGATGGTGAGATTTTATTTCTATAATTCTAAGCTACCATGATATTGACCATGATGCCTAATGCACATTGATGTTTTTTTTATCAGAAACGGAGCAAGGGATATTTGAACAGATTGTAAAAGGGGAACTTGACTTAGTATCCGAACCTTGGCCAGCTATATCAGAAAGTGCCAAAGATCTAGTCAGAAAAATGCTTGTGAGCGATCCCAAAAAGCGGTTGACAGCTCACGAAGTTCTCTGTAAGATCTAAGTCCAATCCTTTGTTCTCTTGACATACTTTTCTATTTTTGAGTATTTGGCTTGATTCTTCTCATCCTTTATTCTCTGTGTCAATATGGTCATGCAGTCTGCTGAAACAGATAAGTTTGACATACTTCTTAAATCATTCTTAGAGTTGAACATGATTAAGGTTGTGCTATTTGTTGCAGAAATGTTCTTGTACCTATTAACCGCTTTTTCTTTTCCTTCCTATTTTCCAATGTGATATGAAGAAAGGAAAATAAAGTTCTAATGAGAGAAACTGTAGATGCCAAAAGAAAAATGTATTGAACACTGGATCTCGATAGCAGTCACAGTTTAGTAGCTTTTTCTCATTGTAGCATCCACTGAACTGCGGAGCAAGATATAGGCAACTCGCATGAGATGGAAAATAATTAAAGTGAATTATGAACATCAATATTTACTTGTACACTGCCAAGTATAAGTTCACTTAAAGGAAGAAGAATGATGGACCGAAGAACAATTCCTCTCAAGCATTTTGTGAAACTTTGTTTTTAGTGTGCATTTTTGCCAAATTGTTGACAGGTTGGGATACATTATTGCAAGGCCTATGCTCCTAACGACGATATCTGTATCATTGGCTAAGATATTGTGAAATATGAGGAAGGTTCTGGCCTTCTACTTTGAGCTTTTGTGATGGATAGGTTAACAGAGATTCTGACCTTTTATTTGAGCTTCTTTGATGGATTGATTAACAGAGACTATGATATATATAGGGAAAATGTAATTGTAAAAACATTCATAAATTGATAGAAATGCAACAGTTAAGTCCATTTGTCTGTCTTTATATTGGGTTAAGAGTTCATTTGGATGCACTTTGACTTGCAAGAAAAACTGTTTATTGTCTATTTCAGGTCACCCATGGGTCCGTGTAGGTGGAGTTGCTCCAGATAAGCCTCTTGATTCTGCTGTTCTTTCTCGTCTGAATCAATTTTCTGCAATGAATAAATTAAAGAAGATAGCAATCAGAGTAAGTTGTTTCAATTCTTGACACGTTTGATCACTGATCTTAGTGTAGTTGCAGTATTTCTTATTTTGACAATAGAGAATCTTGAGTAGAAACAATGTGAGAACTATATCTATTCTAAATTGGAAAGTGGAAAGGCTATCTTCCAGTATTTCTCCATTTCTCCTTAGTGATTTTAAAATGAGGAGCAGGAAAAGGATACCCTTGCATGTTACTGTTATCAACTATTACTAGGTTTTGTATTACTCCTCAAGGTAGTGGTAAGGTCTGCGTGCACTCTACCCTCCCGGGATTTCACTGGGTATGTTGTTGTTGCTGTTGTACTAGGTTTTGTATTATTATGCTTGACCAAGTACAGCTGTTTTGTTTAGGTTATTGCTGAAAATCTATCTGGAGAGGAAATTGCGGGATTAAAGCAAATGTTCAAAATGATAGACGCAGATAACAGTGGACATATTACGCTGGAGGAACTGAAAAAGGGTTTAGAAAAAGTTGGTTCCAAACTTAAGGATTCAGAAATAAACAGTTTAATGCAAGCGGTATGTAGAAGTTCCTTTTTCATTTTTGGTTTTGGTTTTTACTTTTTGTGTTCGATATCTTTCCTACTTGCTTTGACTCAGTACAACCTATTTTTTCTAAGACATACTCAAAACCAAATCCAAACAATCACAATTGTTTTCTGTTGATAAAAGCAAGACCAGAACAAAACAAAACTGTTTCTTATTCAATGGCACTGTAACATAAGAAATATTGTTCTCTTAGTTGCATTCTCTAATGAAATTAGCAAAATCATATATATTAGTATTGAGTCAAGTACTCCAAACTTTTTATTAGAGGTCCAACAGCATATTACATATAAATCCCTTATGTGGTTGCTAAGACCAAAATAGAGAAAGTCTCCTCTTACACAGAAGAGCTGTGCCCTTTGCCCATTAGGACCAGGTAACTGGTAATAGAAACAAGAGCCTCTACTGTGATTGTTTTAGAAACTTAGACTAAGAATGCTACCAGAAAGTCATGATTGCTCGAAAGAAGCAAGGCTTGATATTCTCGGTTTTGTTAAATCTTTGGACATATGTAGCCTCTTGGGTTAGTTATGTGAGATGTTTCTGGCTTCTGTTTTTCAGCTTCTTTGCTACAGTCTTTAACTGGAACAATCATATCTCGTTAACAATACACCATCAAGTCTGATCCTTATTAAATTGCCTTTTCCATGGAAAAATGCAGGCAGATATGGATAATAGTGGTACCATTGACTATGGCGAGTTTATCGCTGCTATGCTCCATCTAAACAAAGTCCAGAAGGAGGATCACATGTATGCCGCTTTTTCATATTTTGATCAAGATGGTAGTGGATATATCACACAAGAAGAGCTCCAACAGGCTTGTGAGAAGTTTGGTTTGAGCAATATTCCCATGGAAGAACTTATGCGTGAAGTTGATCAGGATAATGTATACTCGTCATTCTAATCAGAATTTTATTTCTAATATCATGAAAATACATAGGATGCATGATTAATTGTTGGAACATAAATAGGAACATGACCATAGTATTGGAAATAAAGAATGATCAAACTTCAAACTAATTAGCTTCATATTCTTATTCTTTCTTCAGGATGGGCGCATTGACTACAATGAATTTGTAGCAATGATGCAGGATACTGGTTTTGGTAAGAATGGTAACAAGAGAGTGTGAGCATTGGCATCCCAGAGGCCTTAGAACCTAGTAAAACTTGATATCAATCCTACCATATTGGTTTTAGTATCATCATTACATAACATACACTTTTGTTTGCATATATCTGTAAAAATTACTGCTAATTCTTGTGTTCCATCTTATATAATCCTGCGCATCCTAATTTTAGGCTTGCTTGGCCCTTTGATCACAAAACTACTGCAGATACCGTGGAAGCAGATTAGAACCTGTGTTTCATTCACTCTTCACTGTTTCTGCTTTGCATAAAAAATGCATTTTCTGCAGAAGTAATGCGTGAGTCCAAGTTCAATGCTATTCTTCTTACCTTTTGGCGTAGTCACAATATCAGTCCTGTGCCCTTGTTTCACCTTATTAGATGATGGTAACCCATGTTTAGTAACATTTTGAAGTGCCTTTTTCTCTTGTTAAAATTACATTACAGTAATGAGTAGTGGCTTCTCTCTTTTGATATATCATCAGTCTTGTGTTGTTATGTCATCCCCCTTCTCAACTGCTACCTGAAAATGAATAAAAAAAACAGTTTCTGCACTGCCATACCAGCCTTGGCAAAGATATTATCAGCGTTATATGAAGATCACAAGGGTCATAATATGACGAGAATGGACTTCTCCATAATGTAATAGAAATGCAGAGTTGAGTTGAAAACCAGATGAAAGACAAATTTGGAATGGCCATCACATCAGTATGAATCGAACTTATTTTCCAGTGTAGAGAATTCTCTTCCCAGGAGCAGTAGAGTGATTAATACGCGACAACTTAAAACAAGTAATATCACAAAATTTAAACCAACTAAATGAACTGTTTATCCATTTTCGTCTTCCCGTGTTAATCATGTAGTTGGAATTATGCAAAAAGAAACATCTTCAATCTCTTAGAGGATGTAATTTTTCATTTCTATGTTTACGCCATATCACTTGCTCTTCAATCTATAAACATTATATCACCTTCTGGCCAACATAAAGCACTCTTATGTGCCAAAAGAAGTGAAGAGCAAAGCTTATTGCAAGCCTACATTATGCAACATCTTTTTCATAATTAAAAAAGGTATGAACAACAAATTTCCAAAAACATACATGATTCTATCTGCAACTCGTGCAAAGGATGCTGATAAACAAAGTAATTGATTGTAGATTATCCTTTCTATATCACTCCAGATAAGAAGATAATGTAACACAACAATAGTAGCAAATCTGCAAATCTGAATGTTGCCAAAAGTAGTTAAAACCCAAACGTTCAAATGATCAAAAGGAGCAAATGTAACTGCTATATCAAGAACTTATACAGGCACGTCAAATTCAGGGTTGCAAGGGGTAAAGATAATTGCTATATGAAGGAGCTTGTGCATGCATTTGTTGACTGTAAACTTTCTTTTGAATTTTTTAGTTCTCTGAATCTCCATCCACTAAATTAATTTGAGGATGACTAAGAGATGGGCTGAGAATTGTACGTGGTTTTTGCACTGGGACAAGAATCATCACACCAGATATCTAGCAACTACAGCAAAAAGTGTAATTTACAGACCGAGCCTCTTAGGTCGTAAATAAGTAGTCGAGCCTTTCTTCAAACCAGGCATAGAAACCTGTTGCAGTTCTTTTGCTCTCTTTTCCTTCTCCTTCTCCTTGTTTCGTCTCTCAGCTTCAGCCTGTACTGTACGCAACTTCTCCATTTCTTCCTCCATGGCAGTTTTCTCCTCTTTCTGTTTCTTTTTATGTTCCAGCATTGATGTATCAGAATCTTTCACGGAGAAAAACATGGGCCCCAGTTCAGCCAACCAGTGAGGCTCCACAGCTGTCACACACTGCATGTACTCCTTTGATGTCAAGATAAGCTCATGATAAACCACGTTATCAGGAGTGTAACCCAATCCATAGAGAGCACTAGTGGGATGAAGGTGGCAAGGCATTCCATTCCTGCAATTAACATATTCCCCAACTCCTTTCAGCCTAGCTGCATTATGGAAGTAGGCAGAGCAGATGGCTTTCCTTACAACATCCCAATCAGGACCACAGGAAGTGAGTGGAATTTTAAGTGTCTTGAGGATATCCAGCAATTGAGACCTTACTTCCCTAGCCTTGCGCAGACCTTTGACCTGTAAAAAGTGGTCATTACACCAGTCCCCCCTGTATTGATTAGCTTTCCATTGCTGGTAAACATTAAGCAGTGTAAGGTGATCAGATTCTGGCACAAAAAATTTTTCCCTAGCGGCATCACTTTCCTCAGCCCTATCCTTGGGTCTAAAGAAAACGGAAGGCACTGAAAGCATAGAAACAATAGTCAGAACCTCATTTAAGCATTCTAGTTGTTCTCCCATCAAGAGCATTTTGGCAAGGGGAGGATCCAATGGGAACTCCACCATTTTCCAGCCAAGGCTTGTTAAATCCCCAACATTGTTAAGTGCACCTAATACCCACAACTGATACATGGAGTTAAGGATGTTATCCTGAGGAGGTGGGTCCATAAAATCAAAATCCAACAGGTTCTGAATTTTGAGAGACTTGAGCAGCAAAACCACATTCCCAAGATTTGTCCGTTGAATCTCTGGCACGGGGCTTTGCAGCATTTCATTCTCATACGCATTCTCAGTATAAAGCCGGTAACAAGTTCCTGGGCCAGTTCTACCAGCTCGACCAGCACGCTGGTCAGCTGCAGCTCGACTAATAGGGAACACTTGCAGAGCATCCATACCCATACGAGGATTGTACACCTTCATTTTACCATAGCCTGTATCAATGACGTAGTAAATTCCATCGACAGTCAAGGATGTTTCAGCAATATTAGTAGCAACAATGCATTTTCGAGCCCCGTCTTCAGCTTTCTGGAATATTTTTGCTTGCAAATCAGCGGGCAGTTGAGAGTATATAGGAAGAATCAATAGATTGGGCACTGCTTGCTTTGTTGACGAGGTAAGCTGTTCCATGCGCTCTGAAAGTGCATAACAGGTAGCTTCAATCTCATCCTGACCAGTCATGAAGATGAGTATATCACCCGGTGCACTAGTAATATGGATGGTCATGGCTTGCTTAACTGCAGCTTCGACATAATCTTCGCATGGGGTTTTACTATACAACTTATTAACTGGAAAGGTTCTTCCAGGTATGTGAAATATTGGTACGCTGCAATAAAGAGACACGGGGTTATGTGAAGTGGAAAGTCGATGGAAAGCCAACACATACAATATCCTTGTCCAGCTATCCAATAAAAAATCCTACCTCCCAAAAAAGTTAGAGAACTTCTGGGCATTCAGAGTGGCAGAAGTGACAATAAGCTTAAAATCACGTCGCCTAGCCACAACCTTCTTAAGAATGCCAAAAAGGACATCAGTGTTAAGTGATCTCTCATGGGCCTCATCCATTACAATTACACTGCGAAAAAGAGATATTTGAGTGACTGCACTACATAAAGAAAGCAGAAAGTTGACGTTCCAGTAAATCAAATATAAAAGCTTATGAAAGCATATAAAGAGTGGGACAATACCGATATTTTTCAAGATCAGGATCTTTGAGTGTTTCCCTTAGAAGAACACCATCAGTCATGTACTGCACAAGGAAATATACATATATAAGCTTACACCAACTTATAAGTGAACCAAGGTACTCACCTTGAAATCTTCCAATCGCATAAATTACATAAAATACAATTACGAGGTGCGAGTAGACTCATCTCTCATATGGTCAAAAGACTCACCTTGATAACAGTACTTGGCCCAGTGACATCTTCAAAACGAATGGCATATCCAACTTTATCACCAAGCTCGGTTTCCATTTCTTCACTGACTCTTTTTGCAACACTCATGGCTGCCACACGCCTGGGTTGGGTGCAACCAACAATCCCATTACTTGTATAGCCATCTTCATGAAGGTACTGCATGCAATTACAGACACACATACAAATAAGACCCAGGACCGTATAAAAGATTCAACAGATTCCAGTTACGATTTAAAAAGATGATTTAGAAAGAGAAAACACTAGTCTAAAGCCAACCTGAGTTAGCTGTGTTGTCTTTCCAGAACCAGTTTCTCCAACAACAACCACCACCTGGTTTTCGCGAACCACCTGTTCCCAAAAAGAAAAAACCAAAAAAATCATTCAATGAAGAAATACAGCGGCGCCAAAGGGTATGACTAGGACCGGCAAACGAGTGGGTCGAGTTGATATGAGTTAAATAAAAATGGGTAAAATATTCGACTCGACTCATATTTTAAATGGGTAAAAGCGAGTTACCCAATGGATAATATGGGTATCCATATTTACCCATATTATTATAGGGATCATGTTAAAAGCTTTAAAAGCAAAATCTCTAACCTCATTCTTCACCCCCCGCACCCCCACCCCACAGCCTCAAAAAATTATTATTTTTTAAATTTGTTTTTCTTAAAAAAAAATAATTATTTTTTACTACTTTGCACCCTCCCCTCCCCACCACTACCCCACTCCCTCCCAAAAAAAATTGTTTTTCAAAAAAAATATTGATTTTTTTCTTATCCCACCCATCCCTATCCCGACCACCTACACCTTAAAAAAAATATTAATGTCACTCTTCTTTCTTTTATAAATGAGTCCCTTTTACCCATTTAACTACCCACTTTTAAATGGTTAATATGAGTTTGACTCGTTTTTTACCCATTTTAAATGAGTTGGGTACCCAACTTATTAGTAATTTGAATGGGTACCCATATATATTACCCATTTTGCCATCCCTAGGTATGACCTGGGGATCAATGAAGTGGGTTGAGAAACATGAGATCTTAGGTTCAAAAGCCAGCGGAGACAAAACACTAGGTGATTTCTTCCTATTCATTCAAGCTTTAGTGGATAGAGTACTCAGTACTTGTGTTGGTAGGAGGTAGCAAGCACCCCATGGAATTAGATGGCCTGGACACCATGGTTATAAAAAAAGAAAAAACATAAAGAGTGAACATTGTTTTTCAAAAGTAAAATATTTGGTGAATTTATCCCAAGGGAAAGGACATCAATAGACTTTAAGAAAGCAGCTTAGCATCTAATTTGTATGCAGAGCTCCAAGTCCTAATTACGGAACCTCAGGTCAATTTTACCATTTAACTAATTCCCAATGAAGTTCAAAGTAAAAGTTTCTAGGTATGTGTTAAGGTGGATAACAGGTATAGTAACTCAGTTTTGATTAGGTTTTCATACCTCGCGGTATGTGGCACCTACATGTCTTCACAGACATGAAAAGCCAATCAGCAGGTACAGTAACTCATCATTTAATAAACTCCCCAGAGTATCAGAATGAGAAAATGGGTCAAACCTGCAATAAATCATCTCGCACAGAGAAGATGGGAAGATACTGCCTTTGCTCTGAAAGTGTTTTTGATAATGCAAAATCACTGACTGCTTCCCTTTTCTTTAAGTGCTGTGAGAATCTAGCTTCTCCTTTAAAATCAACCTCACCATCCTCGCCCACTGTAGCAGTATCCGCATCAACCTAGCATAAGGTGAAAGGGAATGCCAGATTATATCGTCTACAACCTGAAACACACCAGATTAACACAGTAGGTTCAATTTCATGGAAACATAAGGTACCTGCTCTGCACTCTTCTCCACACCAAGGATATCTCCGAGTTTTGAACCAGCCAGCTCCCAAAATCTTTGACGAGACTTGTGCATGTTTTGTTTTTCACGTATTTCCCGAACTAGAGCTGAACCTTTACGTGAAATTATGGCCATATCTGACGTTGGGTCCTTTATTGGCATTATCGGCTCAGCTTGCTTGGTGAAAACAATTCTTCCATCCAAAAAGGGAGGCTTTGTATCTGTCCCAATAAATGGTAAGATATCCAAACAAAAAATACAGCAAACATTTTTGAGAAGCCAGAATAAATTTGTCAGCTGAGGAGGTGTATCATAGAGATGTACCGTGAACAAGAAGAATAACCTTCCGTTCATCCTCATCATCAAACTCTGTCTGCACCTCGGTACCTCTAACAGCTCCAGATCTCAAAAGCTGGCGGTCCTCCCATTGAGCATTGTCTGCAGTGAGCTGTGATAACCTTTTACTTTGAGCAAGTGACATCTTGCTTCCATCTCTACGAACCTGTTACAAGTGGCAGGTAGGGAAAGAGAGAAGGTGACGTCAATGACAGACCATACATGCATTGCATTAGTGTTCATTATATATAAACAATCCTTAACTACACAGTCTAGTTACATTTGATAGACTACAGAAGTTCTTGATATTATGCTAACCCACATAGAACAGACTATCTCATCAGGAAAGGTCCAAGAAGTTCGATGTTAAATTAAAAATGATATCCTGACTTAGCCAGTAAATCTCTGTGTTCTCTCCCCAATAGTCATTTTAGCTCAGATTCTAAGAAGAACCAGCTCATCAGCTAAAAATGACAAAACTATTTTGATCTTGCAATTCCCTATAATTTCCTGAATTTCAAACCAAGTTTCAAAGTTTTGTAACGAAAAACAACATGTTCTAATTTAAATGCCTCTCAGATGTAAAATTCATTTTTCTTTAATCGAAAGCAACAATGTTATGCAGATGGTGGCACAAAAGAGGTGCAAAATCGAGATACATCTGGATGTAAAAGAAAGAAAAATACAGCACTTTCAGTTTAGGGTCAAAAGGATAATATCTGTGCAAGGTCTTCCATCCCTTTTCTGTTCAGACGTCTTTGTGACCTCTCAGATGTTAATCAATGGTCTAAAATAGGATGATACAAAATATATATCTAAAAGAGACAGCAGGTCTACACAAAGGGAATTCAATCAGTAGGTAAAGCACATTGTCTGACACAATCACAATAGTGAGAAAAACATGCTCACGCATCAAACGGCACGTGCCCTCTAGTTCCCTTCGCACCAGAGAATTATATAAATTCATCTTATTCTCATCATCAGTTATTGATGATAGAGGGATCGCAAAGCAGAAAACATAAATCCATAATGCCTCATTGAAATACAGCAAGCTATGACACATAAGATTGTAATGCAGACAGTGACACAAATTGTCAAGTGCAAGCTAAACTCCTAACCATCAAGTAAGTTTTCTAATCAGCTTAAAGCACCAGTCATTCATATTGCTACAACTTCCACTGAGTCCCAGTAACATCCGAGAGTTTACTAGTTCTCCCACAAACATATAAATGCGAACATCTGCCAAAATCGTGATTTAAGGCTTTTGTACTCTCTGTGCTTACCAGTTTTTTGGCCAATTCCACCTCTTTCTTCTGGAAAGATGCCTCATCACCTAGAAATGCTGATGAACCATCCCCCTCAAACACTGTACTACCTTCTTCGCGGTCATACCTGCATAATGCAAGTGATTATTGGCTCTACCAAATATAACAAAACTAATTACTAGAAAGAGAAAAAAATACATAGTAAGCACATATAAACTTCTGAGAGAGGGGTCATAAGACTTCATAATACTATAGATACTATAAAATGGAAAGACAATTACCAGGCACGATCTGAATTATACTCCATCTCTAAACGCATACTTTCAGTAATCTCTTCATTCTGATCTTCAGAGGCACCATTTGTGTCATCTCCTCCGTCCTAGAAGGAAGTAACGCACAGGTGAAAAAAATCCTTCTTTTAATATTCCAATTAAGCCCCCACCCCCACAAACAAACAAAAAAACCAAGGAAGAAGGAACTTTGAGTATAAAGCAGTACCTCAGACAGAGCACCTCCTGTAGAAGACATAATCAAATTGGATTTTGCACCATATCTGGAACTTGAAGATCTTACTGATGACCCAGATGCCCTTATTGGAGTTGGAGAAGGAGCCACACTGTCCCACGGAGAAGCAGCTCCTGCAGGTATGAAGGTTTCTCATTAATGATGCGCTGACCATATTTTTACAAAACAATGCTAGTGTTAGAATTCACAAACACCATACCAGCAGAATGAGGAGTATGATCCCCGAGCCATGGGGAAACAAGTCGAGAATCAGGTGAAGCACCAAGAAACTTTGGTGATGGTGAAGGCTCATAACGCCTGCTACTACTACTGGAACGACTATCACGACGAGGGGTATCTTGCCACTCCCATCTACCATCATCCCATTCCGATCTTCCTTGAAAGATTACACAATTTGCTAGATCAATTCAAATGCTTTAAGAAATGTCACAAAATTAAAGTAGCCATTGACTAACCCAACAGTCCCCAATTATAACATGCTCATTCCTATTCTATATGTTGATTCAGATGATTTTAGAAAAACCAGCTCTAAAAGAAAGATGTAATGTACATGCATGCAAAATTCAAAAACACACTTTTTTGGACTCAGATGGGTTCGTTTGAGTGAACAGTAGTTGACACCATTGCAACTCCATCAAGCACCAGCACGAGAATAGGTTCATCGTGACATATACATTTTAGTGCACACACTGACATGTTTACATGTTACCTACTTGTTTTTCATTTGGAAAATCAGAACCAAAAATACCAGGCATTGACAAATGAAGATGTAATGTTTACCAGGAGTCCTCCTGAAACCATCATATCTACTTCTTTTTCTTCCATCATCTCCATCATATTCTCTTTCATAACCACGTGATGAATCCCTATAGTGGTGCTCTTCCCTGCTGGTTCTTCTATCTCTCCTTCTCCCTTCCCTGCTTTCACTTCTGTAATTATCCCTGTATTTACTTCCATCTCTTTCACGGTCAACTGACTCACCCCTAGATATCGTAGAACGTAAACTCCCAGAAGATGCAGCCGGAACCTTGAACCAGAAATGAAGTAACAGGTTGAGTTACATGACAGAACACAATAGTCCATCCACTTAAGGCAAGAAACTAAAGCATCTGATGGAATTTACCAGTAAACACTAAAGTAGCAGGACACATGCACTGAGGAATGAGTTTCCAACAAGTCATACAGAGATTTCAGACCCAAAATCTCAAGCAGGAGAACCTGACGAACTTTAATGGAAACGAGAGGAACAGAAGAAGAGTAAAACAGTGAAACGAACTTCAAATGACTCAATCAGTAACATTACAGCTTCATCTTGCATACGAGACACTCTGATGAAACTCAATGCTGTACTTTCTTAATAAATTCTTCATCGAAAAGAATGGTTGGTAATTTGCAACCATTTACCTCTTACCTCTATGCATTTGTTATTTCATTATATTGAACTACAAAGATGGATGACCTATAAATGTGCATTCATATGTATTTTGTAAAATAACTTTGGGCCAACTTTATGATAAGTAAAAAAAGGACAACTTTATGCTACTTCGATAATTAACAATAATATTCCACTGTACTGAAGAGGACAATGTATTCAGATTTGCTTCATAGTAAGTCAGCGTATTGCTGAATATCAAGCTTAGACTCCAGCTAATAAAGGTACCAGCTCCTCAAAGTTTCCCTATATTGGTCAAAACTGAAACACACAAAAAAAGGAAGGGAATCTACAATCAAGCTTAGACTCCAGCTAGTTAAGGTACCAGCTCCTCAAAGTTTCTAGTTCAGAATGTAACCTTCTATCATCTCACTGAAGTTATTCTTCTCGATGCAATATGCAAAGACATCAAACGGTAAGAGGAAGAATTAAACCCCACAGAACTCCTCTCTCTATATTGGTCAAAAAATTGAAACACACAAAAAGATAGGAATCTAGAAACTTCTAAGATTCACTGAAGGTACTATAGAAAAAGCAATTCAACAACATCAAGCTTCAAAACTTATAGAAAATAACATAGAAATATGTCAAAGCAAGAGTACTAATAAGCAATGTACCTCGGTGTTCTCATTCAAGTGAGGCCTCATGACTGTCTCAGCATCTTCCCGTTGATAGGTTACTGCACTACCTAGAAAATAAAGGTTGATTAATTACCAATTTCCTAGCTTAATCATAAGAGTAGATTGATATTGTGGTTGAGTGTAATTGATTGTATAATATTGCCTTATTTAGTCCTAGGACTCATTGTATAAGTACCCATACTCATGGATTGTAAATTCATCAAAAAATACAAAGAAACTTTTTCTTCTTGACATCTTCATGGTATCAGAGTTATTGCTGCCTTTGGAGGTAAGTCTTCTCCCTCATAGCACCGCAGCACTAGGGTTCATTGTTTTCACAAGAAGAGGTTGAGTTTTCTCATCACATAAACCTGTCCGTGTCTAAATAATTACTCCCTCCGTCCCATTTTATGTAAGGTAGTTTGACTCGGCACGGAGTTTAAGAAAGAAAGGAAGACTTTTAAAACTTGTAGTCCAAAATGAATGATAGAAATTTGTGTGGCTGTAAATCATTTCATTAAGGGTAAAATATACATTTTATAGCTAAATTGTTAATTATTATAGAAATGTGTCATTCTTTTTGGGACTGACTAAAAAGGAAAGTAAGTCACATAAATTGGGATAGAGGAAGTATCTATTAGTGCTATAGAAAAACTAACACTACCACAAGGTATGGCGAGCAGACCCCAACCAGACGCTGCCGGAAACCACCTCCGACGCATCATCATGCCACTAGAACTTCCGACATCGGCAACGCATCACTCTTTCCGGAAACTTCTTCTAAAAATTTATTTTTTCCGTTGAGGTCGCCAGCACATTCAAATCATACCATAATCTCCTAAAGACCTACTACTTTGTTGGAATAAAAGAGGACAGCGGAAAAGAAGATAAAAAGGAACACTATACCGGCACTATATGGTGGACTGTGACGAAGGAGAGAAATCAAAGATACTTTGCAGGCAAAAAGGAAATATTTGTACCTTTAAGCATAGATGTTTAGCTCACTTGATCCTTTGGTGTAAAAATGAAAATGCGCAAGGTATAAAGAGGATGGTTAATTTCTTAGTTCTTTTCATATGTAGCAGTGTAGTAAGATGCAGACTGAAGGGGTTATACTACTCATACATTGAGTTAAAATGCAGGCAGCAGAGACCAACAAATAACACAAGTAATCACAACATCAGAGTTTTTTTGATGAAGTTGGAGTTGACTAAACTAATGAATCCTCTAATGTAAAAAGAAAAAAGTGTTAAGAAACTGGTACCTGAAACAGATGTCTCACTAGCATAAGATTCACGATACCTCCTCTGTACATTATTCCGTGAAACATTAGATGCAGTATGTCCCAACTCATCAATTCCAGAAGCAGCAGATGACTCTTCATCCTCATCTAAAGATGATGCAAATGAAGCAAGTTTCTCCCTTGGAACTTTAAATTCACTCTCTACAGTAGCCCCTCCCCTTTTAGCAATCGCCAAGGCATCAAGCCCTATCCAATTGTGAAAAGTTGATAAAGATATAAATCACTAAACAATTTCATTTTATCACACACTTATCGAGAAGGGGTCATAGTCAAAGTTTATAACTCAATATGGCAATGGAACTAATACATGTGCCAATAGTCTAAGCACATAATTTGAAAAGAAGCAGATGGAACTATTACAATATAGTGTTCTTAATTCTTATACTACTCGTTTCTTGAACGAAATCTTAGTACCTGCATGTCTCATATGTCACCTAACAAAGAAAAGATTCGGATAGACCTAAATAATTATTTTTCAAGAACTTTCTCATGATGAGTTTAAATGAAGTAACATGGTCACTGAGGAGTCGCATAGCCAGCCCCAACTTATTTGGGACTGAGGCTAGTTGTTGTTGTTGTTCTCATGGAAAAGCATACATCTTGCAAGAAGAAGGAACTTGTATCTAATTTTTACTGGATTAAAAAAGGAATGTCTATATAAAGCTTTTGAATACTATACAAACAATTAATCTAGGATACAAGCACATTCTGTACAAGAACCCAACATACAAATAACGGAAATCCTGTAAATGGCTTATGTTCAGGGTGGGGCCTCCGAGAATCCAAGGCTTGAAAAAAAATATGTGTAGGTATGCAGAAACAAACAAATTAAGAAAGTGTGGAAGGATGATGCACATCACAATCATTGTATATGAGGTGTCACAAGGTGCAGCCTCATTTACTTCTTCTTTCTTGTTATTTCAGTGCAAAATTCTGATTCATTTTTTCCGCGAAATTATTAAGGTCATTCTATTCACTTTTTATATAGGTTTGTCACATTACGGCCTTGTCCCTTTTCAGCTACCCAAAAGAAGTAGCAAATTTTTGAAAAGAAAATCTATCATTGATAGATAGAGAGAGGTTGATAATCTAAGGTCATAAGATAGCATGGATCATATTTCCTCATTAGTCTGCAGATGGTCCTTCAATTTGTTAGAGAGAGCAAGGAATGGGCAGTATGTTTACATACTAGTTAGGAGTCATCCTAGTTAAGTTTGTGTGTTTTCTCAGATAAATATGTAAAGCATCAAAAGAATAAACTTGTTTTCATATAAAGATCAAATTTTTGTGATGTTGAACTATTAGACAAACAGAAATTATGCAATATTTCTATTATATTATATAAAACCATAGATGGAAATAAATGAAGTGCCAAAACCACAAACATATAGGTCAATCAATCATACCTAGAAGTGATTTCCGCTCTGAAGGTTTAAAAACTACTCTCTCTTTCCCAGGAACAAAAAGACCCCCGCTGCTCGTCTTATCAGGTTCCAATGTCGTTGTTGTCTTGTCCAGATCAATTGGTCCAGTATCTCCTTTCTTTTAGAATTTTTTTTTTTTTAAAAAAAGAATTGTATAAGGTATTTTTGTGGCTTGAAAAAAGTTTATAAAAATACAGAATTAACATATACACTCACCTGCATGTTCCCTTTGAGGAGGAGTAGCAACTCTTAATAAGCTAAACTTGCACTCACTGCAAGGGCAGTTCAACCCTATAGCAATCAAAGCAGTGATTTTAGACCGCAAAACCTCAAAGTTACAAATCCCCGAAAGAACCAAAAAGCCCCAAATTCAGTTCAAACGAAGACGGCAAATCGCACAGAAAAGAGATTAAATCGGCAGGTTAAACGAAGAAACACAAGTCGAGATCAACCCAAAAGATGAAGAAGATACATACATACATGGGAAAAGATAAAAAAAGACACAAACCAAACAAATCTGATGAAGGCCTAGTTCTAGCCCTTGCACTAATTAAATTAAAAATATAAGTAGAATATAAATAATTAAATTATGTATTTATTATTAGTTGTATTAATTGAATTTTCTTTAATAGTTTGTTGGCAATCTCTATAAAAAAGGAAATATCATCAACGGTGAAAAATAGTCATTCTCCCCTCCCCTTTTATTCAATTTTTTTTGTATTGTATCATTTAAATTTATTGTTGGATAGTGATGAAAAAATTCTTGTGTAACGATTTGTGTGATCGTGTTGTTACCTTAATTTATTTTTTACATATTATTTAATAATTTTATTTTATCATTATCCTATCTTTTAATTTAACTTTACCTCATATTATACTTTTCTTATAGATTTATTATTCAAATTATGAATATGTGATATTATGTAATGAGAGATAACGATACAATATATCCAAATATTATATTCATTAACACAATACAATCTATTATGAAAACAATATGTACTAATCATCTAAACAAAGTGTAAGGGGTCGTTTGGTAGAGTGTATAAGAATAATGCAAAATATAGTGTATTAGTAACGCTTGTATTAAACTATTAATTATGCTTGCATTAGTTATGATAAGATTTTTTTATGCAATGTTTGATTTGGTGTACTAAAAATATTATGCATTACATATTTTTTTTAGAAAAAACATTGTTTACAAAAATACCCTCAACAAATATAATGAAAAAGGATGTAAAAAAGTTTTTGAGGGCAATTGTGCCTTTAATGATGTTAATGCATGCATTAGAACACATTGCATTATTAATGCATAGAAATAGATGGTATTAGTAATACACTCTTCAATACACAATATAATGTATTACTAATACAAGCATTAGTTATGCATAAGTTAGAAAAGTGTACCAAACAAGGTACTAATAATACATCAAGCTAATGCATACATTATTTTCTCCAATACACTCTACCAAACGACCCCTAAAATGTTTATTCTATCCTTGTATTAACAAATGTAGTTCTTTTTTTCTCTATTTACTTCTTCCGTGAGTTCTATTTCATATTAATATTTATAGTGTTGGTTCCATTATTCCAACTGAACACCATTTTTTCTTTTACAGATTTTGTCATTTTTTAAGAAGCGTCAAACCATTTAAATACTTCTTATCATAATTTTGTGACTGATTCACAATATAACAAAATAGGATTCACGGTCTCATCATCCTGCTTACATATACCAATTTAAGCAAATAATTTTTTCTCTTCTTAGATTCTTCGCCTTTCTATTTTATATATTTATATGTGCATTAATTAATTAACAATTTCAACTTTAAACAACTAATAAAAGTGTGATGAATGAATTTTTAATATTTCACACAAAGGCTAATGCACGTAAATTCATGATATTTTCGCAAAACTAAAACTACATTATTTAATGCTGAGTACCTAGTAATCAGTCATTGGTTTTTTTTTGGCTGTGTCTGACCAAACAGAGGACAAAAGAGGTTGCATGTTCTGCCTTCAGGTGTAACTGAAGCTCATAAATAAAGCCAGAAACTTTACAAGAAAAAGGGGGTCAGTGGTAAATTGCACACCACTGTAGTAGATAAAACCAAGGGCTGATTTTTATAAAAGAAATTATTTCTTCTCTGGTAATGGTATTGGATATCCATTTTTATACATAGAATTTTGGTTCTGCGAATATTAATATATTAATAGTACTCTCTGTATGGATTGAGTTTCAGTTTCTGGGTTTTTGTTCTCTTATAGTGAATGTTGCTGCATGCAAGCTATAATGGATTCTGACTGATTCTTCCATTTCTCAGTTTACTGGTATGGTATGATCTTCTCTACCATTGATCTGTTTTCTGTTTTCCCCCTTTTTTATATGTTGCTGTTTCTTTGAATCTCTGTTGCATGGCTTTTATGATATATAAATGGTTTTGATTCTTTTTCATTTTTGCTCTTTTCTGTTTTGTGTGGGATTCTCGTTGAACAAATGTGAATCATTGGGCTTTGCACATTTTCAAGATTACAACTTTACTTTCTTTTCTGTGGTAAATTAAAAAAAAAGGGGATTTGAAATTGATTTCTGGATTGGCTGATGTTGCTAGTTGTGAATCACAGGGCTTTGTACTTTTTCAAGATTAGGACTTTAGATTTCAGTGTGGTGAATAGAGGGGTTTTCTGGATTGGTTGATTGGGCTTTGTGCATTTCAAGATTAGGACTTTAGTTTTTGGTGAGGTGAATTAAGGGTTTAGGAGCTGATATCCGTATTGGTTGATTGATCAGTTGAGAACGTGGACATATTGATAGTGGTGAATGGTAATACAAGGGATGGGATCTCAGGGGGGAGGTGAAGCAAAGGCAAATGCTTTAGCTACGCAAGGATCACTCTACAGCCTCACTCTTGATGAAGTTCGGAATCAATTGGGGAATTGTGGGAAACCACTCAATAGCATGAACCTCGACGAGTTTGTTAAAACTGTATGGACTATCGAGTCTAATCAAGAAGTGGTGGGGGGAAATGATTACGGGGCAATGCAGCACGGGGCTTCTCAGCATCGTTCATCGAGCATTACAATGTCCAGGGATCTCAGCAAGAAGACTGTCGATGAGGTGTGGCAAGATATTCAGCAGGGGGTAAAAATAGATAATGTTGATAAGAGAAGCCAGGAGAGGCAACTTACTTTAGGTGAGATAACTCTGGAGGATTTCTTGGTCAAGGCTGGAGTGATTGCAGAGTCGACCCAAGGCAAGAGAATTTCGGGTTTAGTATTTGGGGTTGATTCAATGTCATTGACACAGCAAGCTCAGTGGCCGCACTATCAAATCCCCGCAATGCAACAGGTACCAGAACAGCAGCATCAACAACAACAGCAGAATATACCACCAGTTTTTATGCCAGGCCATCCAATTCAACAGCCTTTACCTGTTGTTGCTAACCCAATTATGGATGCAACTTATCCTGAAACTCAAGTGACAATGTCTCCAGCACATATAATGGGAACACTATCAGACACACAAACATCTGGAAGAAAGCGAGTTGCTCCACATGATGTGGCTGAAAATAGTGTAGAAAGGAGGCAGAAGAGGATGATTAAAAATAGGGAATCCGCAGCTCGGTCACGAGCAAGAAAGCAGGTGCTTTTGCTTATTTTGCATTTTTTGTGATATAGTTTTTCATCTCTGCGCCAGTGAAATTTTACTCTTTTGACTAACAGGCATACACCCATGAACTAGAGAACAAGGTTTCATTTCTTGAAGAGGAGAATGAAAAACTTAAGAGACAGAAGGTAGGATTTGCGAATCAAAATAATTCATGCATGAATTCAGTGATATCATTTTCTTCAAACAGTTGCACATTCTCTTAGTTCCATGTTGGTTGTGATAATCAATCTTTCTCTGTGGAAGAAACTATAGCTGAATCTGGTCTATGAATGCTGTGACACACTTACTTCTTTAAGTTCATTGGCTAAATCTTTAATTGGACAAGATATTTTCCTTCACAATGAAACAACATTTTAATAATCATTTATGCAATCAGAAGGAAGTACAGTTGGTGATTCATGCCTTCTTTTGTTTCTTTTTCCCCTTAAGATGATTAATCAATTAGCAGAGCCTTTATATTAACAAATGATTTGTTGTTTCCTGATGAAAGTATGTCAAAGTTATTGTAGGTGTGAAAAAAGATCTCCATTAAACTTCTAATAAATGTTCCGTTAAGTAATTATTTTATTGAATTGCCCATTAGCTATTTGAAATGATAGGAAGGCCATTGAGAACAGGAGTAGACTGTAGAAGGTCTTTAACTATCTTCACTGTACTCTTTGATCATAATTTCCCATATGAATACTCTTTTCTTCTCTGTCATACAAATGGTTTTCTCATTCGCTTTTCTGTTTTATTTTGTTGTAGTCCATGAGGCTTTAAGCTACTTTTCTGTTTAACAATATATCTAATGAGTGGGAAGAATCAGAAAGTAAAAGCACCTATAGATGCACATGGACAGGTGACACCTAGTAGTTCTCTAACTGCAAGACTGATATTTATCTGTGGAAGTGTTGACTAGGAAAAGCACTATTGGCTGCTAAAAGATTCAGAAGGTTCTACTTTTTGCAACCAGCATATCCAGCTACACTTGCCTATCAAAAAAAAGAAATATATGTCCAGCTACACTCTTAAGGATATGGTTCTAGATTGCAGTTATTGTTAGTTTCCTAACTATCTAGCTGTTTAACTCCTTGCTTCATTGCTCTTTTTCACAGAGATCTTTTTATTGCATACTCCTGTATATGTTCAACAAGGGGAGGAAACATCACTTAAAAAAAATCAGGGGAACAGATTGTGGGAGGGAGGGCTAGCAGGGAGCTGATTAAGTTCTTTTTAGTGCTTTCCCATCGAGGGCATCAACATTTGCTTGGTCTCATAAGTAGAAGGGTGTGTTAAAATTTCTCTTTGGAGTTCAATGTCAACCTCAATGCTTGGTCCCTAATAGACTCATTATTAGTTGCATAAACTTGTTAGATGTGTACTCAGGGTTGTCTCTTGACAATTTTCAGTAGTTGCCTAGCTCCCTTCAGTTTTCACGAGTTAACTTAATTAAATATGGTTTTATCTACAGGAGATGGAGGATATTTTACCAAGTGTTCCACCTCCAGAGCCGAAGTATCAGCTCCGCAGAACAAGTTCAGGCCCTATCTGAATGGTGTTTTTTTAATGTCATTGAAAATTTCACCAGCTAGTAATGCTTCCTTCTCAACATCCTTGTTCAGGAGAATGCCTTGGTAACTTCTTCGAGTGATTTCCAGTCGATGCGTACTCCCCCTAATATGTAGTGTATCCGTATATGTAACGTTAACAGTTTGGACACTGAGAACATGGTTTTGGTAGTTTTTTTTCACAGTTAACGATGTGTCTAGACAATGAGGACATATATAGTTTAGGGTCATCAGTTAGTAGATACAAAGGTCACAAAACAGCCTGGACTCAGTCTCTGTCTAAGAATCAAGTGACTCATTTTCTTCTTTCCCCCTTTTCCTTTTTGTGATTTGGACTGCTTTTGCTTCACTTAACTGAAAATGCTTGAATTCGCGCTGCTTTGCTGGATCAAACTTTGGATAGTTTAAGCACGTTTCAAACTCTGAGATTCTAAAAATGGAATTTCCCTATTAGTGCATATTGCTTGACTCATAAATACTACAATCCGCCATCAATTTCCCTAACAAAAGCACACTTTATTATTATTTTCCAACTATTTAACCCGATTGCAAGATCATCCTTATACAGTGCCTTTGTCCCATTATACTCAACAAGTTAGATTAATCTTTCATCTTACATATACCCTTGCATCATATAACACACAGTGAATTTAACTTGTGTAACTATAAGTCAAAGGGGAAAAGGCTTTCAAATGAAGTATGCAAAAATTATAACTACTATAACGAGCAAAATCTTTGAACATGCACATCTGCTAAATTTCAAGAGCTTAAATACTGCTTTCATATGTAAAGCCTGTAGGACAGGCAAGCTGTATCCAGTAGAGATATGTCTGAGCTCACATCTTTTTGTCATAAAACCCAGAAGGGAAAGAACGAAAGAAGGCCAATGAATAGCAGCTATGCCTTATGTACACTGTTTCCTAATCTACACTAGCTAAACTAATTCACACCCTTTAAAACCCTCATCTGCAAGAAAAAGGACCAGCTAGATGCAGACGCATTAAACTTCAGTTGCCTTATTGGAGCAACCATGAGAATATAACAATGGAAACCTATAGATCTTTCCATACATTAAAATCAGTCGTTGAACCATTGTAGTTGATTACACTATCCTGGCACCCCATGAAGTATGTACTTCGCACCGGATCAACATTTACTAGAGCATGGGCAGTTCCAAGGGGGCTGACTGCAACGGCAACCTCATCTGCACCAATTATTACTTCCGCGTAACCTTTTTTTACCGCATCATTTTCCACCTGTAAAAACTTAGTGAATCAAGAGTAGGACTTGATATTATATAATTAACTTGCAACCCTAACCCATAAGAAAGAAAAGGAAAACATGAGCTCATTTGAAAAGAAAATTCTATGCTAGACGAGATGATTTAATAGCTATAGTTGGTTTTTCTTTTGACAGGTAGCGCTATAATTGTTTATTTAATCTTCATTTCCCTTTCATTTGATTCAAAAATAACGAATAAGCGGCAACTCATGCTTTGGAAGGTTTAGAGGAGCTAGCTGCAAAAATTGAATAGCATTGAACTCTTTCAAAGCATGAGCAGAATGCCTGCTACAATGGTGAGTAAAGAGAGACTAAATATAGAGAACCCCCAAAAATTGGATAAAGGAAATAGAAAAGAGGGAAGGAAGGATTTGAGACATAAAACCAATCACCCATGCTCATGGTCGTCAAAACATATCTTAGGTACTGAAAAATGTAATTACAAAGAGCAAACAATTATGGCTTACTGGGAACAAAAAATGTTGAGGATTTTTGCTAGACTGAAGATTTTGAAGGACTTGAAAAGAAAGCTTGATTGTGGCTTAGGGTAGAATTCAAGAAATATACCAAATCAGTATAAGTCTACGATTGAAACTCTAGCATACAATGTAATGTTCAAGGTCTGAGAATGTTTGCTTTATTTGAAAATTTGAAGGACTTAAAAAGAAAGCTTGATTGTGGCTTAGGGTAGAATTCAAGAAATACACCAAATCATATAAGTCTGTGAATGAAACTCTAGCATACAATGTAATGTTCAAGGTCTGAGAGTGTTTGCTTTATTTGAAAATATGGCAAAACTACAAAAGTACACTGGCCAGGTGACAGCAATAAGATTCCTGAATAGCTTGTGCAGGCAGACAGTTTGTGTAGACACATTTGTACTAAATTCACTTCCTAATCAATGCACACTTTCATCTAAAAGCGTTTATAAGCAAGATACTGATCTCTTCCACCCAGGTAAATACATCACATTCCAGGGACTACAAAGGAATCCAATTGATTTGTGTAAAACCAACATTTCAAATTTCTGCATGTTTCTGGATTATGTGCAACTGCAAAATATGTTTCCCTACTGATAAACATAGTAAAAGGAAGGTTGTAAAGTAACTTTTTAAAACTTGGTAACTTTAAAGTTGTATAGTAACTTACCAATGTTAAGATAGGTAGAACTGTAAAAGCTTTCAGCTTTGACATTACTAAGAGGAAAAAAGCATACCCGGAATACTGTCTTAGCTCCCCAAATAACAAATGTCTCATTGCATGTGTGGTGTCTGTGGTTGCCTCTAAGACCACCAGATCTGATCTCACCCAAATGAACTGAAGCACAAACTGCTGCCCCACCTGAACCAAGCATAACCTCCCTTTGTCAATAAGAAAAATCAATTGAAGAATGACAAATAAATTTGTTTAAAATCAGCTTCTTCTTCCTCTTTTTTTTTTGGAGAAAGAAATGTTTAAATTCATCTTGCAGTTAAGAAACTTAAATCGAGGGCAAGACAAAATTGAGCAACAGCAATCACCCACGCTTATCTTCTGTAACACTGGACGAGGAAGCTAGGAACCTCACAAGATTAACCTCCTGATCTTTACAAGAAAATCAATTCTAGACTTGCACATTTTCTTAAATTTCTGACACTTTGAATGAATCAATCAACTAAACATTTTTTTTCTCAAATAGGTAATCAATCAACTGAGCTTATATATACCAAAAATAGTCGGGCTAGGCTACATAAATCCTTCACATCCATTCCACTTGAGATATATTATGAGTAAAAAGCAAAACTTTCCTTGACCTCTAGGTCTTTCTAACTAGCTATCTGCCCCAAAATGCTCAATTTTCTTTCTTGCTTTAATTACTCTTCATCAGTCCAGATGAACCTAATAGGATTCGAGGAGAAGGGAGTTGCAGGGCAGCATAGGCAGTAATGCAGCTACCACCCATGTTCCATTTATTAGGTCAGGAGCACGCATATTCTATAATAATATTTGAAAAAAGAAAGATGGGTAAAGAGAGACCTGAAATGGCAGAATCGAGGGCAAGGGAAATAGGATTGATCAACCAGCCACGTTTATCTTTGGCAATAGAAGAAGAGGAAGCTGAGAACCTGACAAGATTAGCATTTTGATCGGACCCAGATTGAACCTTAGCATGCCACTCTTGTCGGTGAGGGGTAGAAGTTGAAGGACGTTGGAATCTGAGTGAAACCCATGTGAGAAAAAGGAAGAGGGAGAGGAGAAAAGGGAAAGCATGGGGTTTCTTGAGGAAGGATTTGAGTGAGTTCATCAAACTTGAGATTTGGGTTCCCTGATTCTGATTCTGAAATGGGGTGGTGGAGATTGGAAGTTGGTGGTGGTTCTGGTTACCGGAAGGGTAAAATGATGTCCTCCTTGGATTTGCCATCTCTCACTTTTTCCTTAATTCATATATTCAAAAAAAAAAACATTATTTTTTCTATTATCTACTAGTAGGGACCTAGTTTTTTTTGTTTCAAAATGGTGATGATAAGTTTTTTATTTAGGTAAAATAATAGTTGTAGTAATTATGTACATGCTTATTTAGGTAAAAATTAATAGTTGTACATGTAAAAAAATACAATGAATCTTCATTTTATATTTTTTTTGCTTTGATTTTTGTCATTATTATACTAGCAAATGTCAATATTCCTTTTATCATTAGAAATTTGAGCATTTATTTCTTATTTTTTAAAATTAATTTACATAACATATAAAGTATTATAAGTCATAATTTTTGTGTTTAAGCTAATTTTAAAATGCTTATAAGATCATTGACAAAGAAAAAGTTTACTTGACTCTCCAAACAACAACAATTATGGTTCCTCTCGAAGAGTAGTACAGTCGTGAAGCCGTTTAATACTTCGAAATTGTGTGGCATTCCACTTCTTTTCACCTGATTTTGTATTCTATGATTCAACTTGCACATAATTCATAAGGCTCAAAAACATTCATTTATTTTTCTAAGAAGATACGCCTAAAAACTGCATCTTTCACTCTCCATTACATTACATACATAAATCTGTATTATGGTGGATATTAAGGTTTACAATCAATCATCCTGAGAGAATTTGTTCACTAGCTTTAGTTCAACTCTTTGAAGATGATATTCATCTACCTTGTAATGTTGGTAGCCTCTCTTGCATTCCATTTTCTTGATCCAAAGAGTTGTGTTTTGATTTTGGAATATTATCGCTGTCTTCAGGTTCTTGCAGAAAGGGTCTGAGGGTCAGAAGTAGGCCGAGCAACTCAATGGCGTTGAGAACAAAGAACACCAACTGATCACCTGTATTACAACATCACATTGCCTTCTGTTTAGTTTGTTGGGCTTAACTTTTGTATTCAAGTGCATCAAAGTAGGGAGAGCCAACAGAAATTGATGCTTGTTGTAAGCTACTAAATGTTTTGACACTTGAATTTTAAGTAGTGAGTAAGATCACAAGCTTCAAGTTTGAATCTAATTAACTTACCAGGCAGAATATCAGCATCTTGACGCTGTTGTGACCAGGACAATCTGCAGATCATAAAAGTGTGATGATACATAATCTTGTCTATCACTACGTCTAGATTGATAGACAGTAGACCTTAACTTTCGAGTTAAACAAACATCATATACATTTCCAATAGACAAAATCCCCCATTCACTAAAACTGAAAATGGACATCACTACGCCACTCTAGCACTTTCAAATATACCAAGTTAATCTCAGATTCAGGCCAAACATGAAGTACTTATAAGAGCTATCATTACATTCATTTGCATGACATGTTTATGGTACTAAGTTTGTTTAATGGTGTCGGCTTGAGTAACGCAAACATTGGTATGCCCCCAAAACCTAAGGGTTCGCCAATGCTAAGATCAGGCTGAAAGGTGAATATTTCTGTACTACCCCTTGTTAGTCCCGAAGGACGGAGGAGGCTAGGTTAGCCGAAAGATGGTTATCGGTT
>JAJOOO010000746.1:0-97124 GCA_029582685.1 Solanum piurae | reverse complement strand
TGGATGTAAATAAGTTTTTTATTCCGCACTATTTTCATTATTGAATGCAATGAATGACTATGTGGCTTGTATAAGACCCCTTCGGGGTCGAATACGCCATGTTACGACTAGGGGGTACTCTCGGGTCGTGACAATTTTCGACTCAACAATTGTTTCTGCTCACTCAAGATCAAAAAGGTCTTTTCAAGGCTTGTAATGGGGTTGAGTGCAAAGGTATGGTCATTTAGGCTCAGTGACTTTCATTCTTGTGAAATGTGGTGCTTTCAACACTCTATTTCCTCTTGTTTCATCATTTTCTTTAGTGCTCATAAGTCATTCCATTATTCACTTCCATGGATTGTTCGAAACCTCATTTCTTTTGACTTTTCTCATAACTTTATTTCACAACTTTTTCTTTTTCTTCTCTCTTGCCTTTTCCTTTTCTTTTTTTTATGGAGGGGTTCCATTTTTCTCAACACCATGGATTACAAGGAACTTTTCTTGCATTTCTTGACTTGCCTTTTCTTTTCACCACACCCCCAACTTAGGCTTTTGACCTAAGTTGTCTATTCAATCAACCACAAATCACGAGGATTATGGGCAGTGGATTTAAGAAAGGTCATATTTTCATCAAGTTTCTTCCAAAGAAAGGTAAGGCTCAAGGGGTGTTTAAAAGAGGTTCACACACTCACAAGGTAGGCCACAAAAGAGGTATATGTCAAATTGGCTCACACTCTTTCGAAGTTGCCTAAGATCATATCAAGAGATAGCCTTACTTAGTCGACCAGACCAACGGGGTAAATTCTAGGTGTCATCATGCATGGTTCACAGTAAGCTTATCACACAAGGCATTGACACCAGAGTCAAACAAGACTCCACACTTTTGCTAGTGTGCCACATTCATCACAAGAGAATTAATTCGATAATTGGCTAGTCACAACGAGATGCAAAGAGTTCACATATTGACTATGTAACTTCACTTGGTTTCATCGTAGCTGCACATTCATGTTTGTTCGATTATGAGCACTATTTGAGTCATTGATAATGATCAAAACTGAGACTCAAATTTGGTAAAGAACAACCACATTCCACACGTACAAGAGGTGGCAAAAATTAATTTTTTTGGAAGGGTCAAAATCATTTTGCAATTTAAAGCAAAAGGAGTCACAAGCTCAAACCTTCCACAAAAAATAGTATAAAACACAATATTATGATTCACAACCCAACAAGAATATAGCGCACACAAAGGTGGGCCACACCCCACCACAATTGAAATCGTTTTTCTTCAAATGCAAATAAAAATTATCCAACAGTGAAACAAAGCAAAATAGAGAGGGAGGTAAAAAGGGGGTCCTGTCTAGGCAGTCACTCCATCTGTCTGGGCATCAGTGCCCGATGCCTCACCCTGAGCCTGGGCATTAGTGCATGAGGTCACCTTAGAAGATGGGGCAGTGTCAGACTTACTGAGATTGTCCAAGTCTGTAGTTGCCAAATAGGAATGGACATCTGTGCATATCCTCGAGCCCATGAAGGGAAAGATGGGTCTCGTGGGTTAGTATTCCCGTTAGCACTGAGCTTCTTGCCTTTTCCTTTGTTTCTAGGTGGGTGTTCTTGCTTTTCCTTCTTGGGAGGATTCGACCTTCCGCTCTCTAGTTGGAAATCTCGTGCTCGTATAAGTTGGGATGGCATGATTCATTGTACAACTTTAGGTCTATCCATGTCGGCAGAGTTTCGAGGTAAAGTTAGAAAATATTCGACAAACAAAACAAGGACAATCAGCTACAGGCAGACTTGCCAATCCTTTCGGCGAGTCACCGAATACTTTTGGCGAGCAAGGGGTTGTCCGTCGAAGGTTTCAGTGCAGTAGGGGTTCAAGGGGTGCAGACAAAGGGCAAACAAGAAGACTTTCGACGATTCACCGAGTGCTCTTGGCGTCCTCATGCTTCTTGTTGAAAGGTTCAGAAACCAACAAAACATACAACATAATATCAAAGGCGAGGTGAGGCAATTAGGCAAAATGCTGAGTAATTCGGCGAGGTCGACCCAACTCACCAAAATGATTCGTTGTTCCCATTTTCAGCCCAACTTATCGAAATCAGCCACGTAACCCACGAAAACACAATTTAAGCACATACAACACAAATTCGAATAAGACCCATAACAAACAAGAATTACCCATCGTTAATTAACTCAACTTAACACACTAGAAAATGGGATTTCAACATGCTAGGTAAAATAGGCCAGATTATCGAATAGAAATTGGCAACAAAGCAATCCAATCCTACCATAGAGGCCCAGCAAAATTCAACAAGATAAGATCATTGGAAAAAAGAGTACAAATATATCAAAAATAAACTCAGGGTTTTTAAAAACCAACCTTGTATGCTGACTAAATTGATATTAAGATGCTAGGTGGCAATGTAATCCTAGTTCTGCGCACAAATCGATAACTAACACCTTGAGATAGCGCAAAATATAGAGAATAATGTGCAAGTGTGAGTTTGGAAAGATAACTAGTTAGTGAAGTGAATGAATTAGAATTTTTAAACCTGTGGCCCGAAAAACCATCCAGTTCTCATCCATTGGGTGACATTATTCATGATCACCGAACCACTCGGCATTTCGCCGAGTAGTCAGTTACCTTGTCGAGTTTTATAGGACCTCCAGTTAATGTGGTGTCCAAACGGTGGTCCACGTCGGGGTCACCGACATGGTCGGCGACTTGCCAATAATTTCTTGGGCTCACCGATTTTTACAAACTCCAATTTGAAGATGTCTTGAGTCAAACGGTGGATTAGGTCGGGTTTGCTGACCACTTCTGTGACTCATCAATTGGACCTGTTTCTCTCCACCCTTCACATTTTCGAACACTTTCCACACTTCCACCTGTACAAACAACACACCATTATTTTACCAAAACACAAATAAACGCAATAAAAAGGGTTTTGGGTTGCCTCCAAAACAGCGCCTTAGTTAACATCGAGGCACGCCGCAAGTCCACCTTCAAACCTCATTCTTGGGGTTTACCACAGTGTCACTAGGCAACCCCCCTTTTTGTCTCAGATTTAGGTGAGACGACATCTAACCCATTTGGGTCTCCATCTGCTTGATTGATACAGAATGGGAGGTGACGGTCTGGCTTAGGTTCGACACATCTTTATTCATCTCTTTCAAGAATTTGTTTGACTCCTCAACTTTATTAAGGATATGAGAGAGCATATCCACATATCTACCACTCTCCGAATCCATTAAAGAGTATAGAAGTGATTCCTCTTAGGAGCATCAGAATTGGAACCACTAAGTGGAGCTTGATTGCCCTCTCTTCCCTTGGCCGGCAAGACATTTTCCCTCATACTTCTTACCACATTTGGCACATGTAGTCCTCTCAATGGAAGGTCCACTCCTATTGCCTTTTTGGGGCTTAGGGTTAGACACCCTATCTTTGTTGGTCTTAGGAGCATTAGAGGAGCTTTGGTTGGAAAACCTTTTCTTGAACCTTGGTCCACTTTGACCCTCAAACTTACCCTTAAAAGAATAACCATAATCGGTCCTTGCCCTTTTTACCTCTCGATTCTTCTTCATAAGCCTTGTCTCCTCAACTTGTTGAGCATACACCATTAGACGTGAAATGTCCATATTGTCATGAAGCATTGCTGCGCGACGACATTCTTCCTCAATTGAGTTGGACATCCCCGTCACAAAAATGCTCATTTCATCTCTAGGATTAGACACTAAAGATGGGGCGTATTTGGACAACTTAGTAAATTTCAAGAAATATTCTTGGACACTCATACCTCCTTGACGAAGTTTGATAAATTTCTCCACCTTTGCTTCCCACTTTTCCTGTGGAAAGAACCTACCAAGGAATGCATTCTTGAACACTTCGCAACCAATCGGACCCGCTCTTATAGCCCTATTATCCTTTCATTGAGTAAACCATACTTCGGCCACATCCTTCAATTGATACCCAACTAGTTCAACTTTCTCAATATAAGTCACTCCCATAGAGTCCACTATTTTGTAGACCTCTTCCAAAAACTCTTGTGGGTCTTCTTTTACTTTGGAACCAAAGAACATAGGAGGGTTCATTCTTGTGAAGTCTCTCAACCTTAAATCCATGGTGCTCACATTAGGATTCACTCGGGGCCCAACTTCCCTATTTGTTTGTGCAGTTATAGCTTGGGCTTGAGTAGTGACGGCTTGAGTTTTAACTGTCATGAGTTGAGTCAAGGTTTGTAGAGCCTCCCTTATCTCCACATTAGTCATAGCCCATTCATTATTAGGATCTTGAGGATCCTAAGGAGCTTGGGGAGGAACTCCCTCATTCACATCCTCCTTGCATTCCCTCTTCTTGTATTCATTGCCTATAATGACAAGAGAAGGGTTAGGAAAAAGGACTTCATAGAGTTAGGACTCCAAAGCACGATTAAAGAGTAATGGAAGAAGTGAAAGTTCCTAAACATCTTATAGCCTCTCATTCATAAGTGTGTCGCGCTTCACACTCATGAACAAGACTCTACTAGACGTGGTTCATGAGACATCAACCAAAATATCATTCCTAAAACCTTATGCTCTGATACCAAGTTTGTCGTTACCCAGGGGTACCTCTTAGACGTAACACAACGTATTTGACCCCAAAGGGGTAGCATATAAGCCATTAGCATAATCATACACATAAAGTCATAAGAAAAATGCGGAAAATTTAAAACTTTTACAATCGAAGTCAAACTTCATTTTCATAACCGAAAATCATAAGAGTCTAGACTTTGTCTCATTTACCATCTAAAACATAGGAATACAAAGTTTGGGACTTAGCCCTTTGCATCAATAAAGTCTCACTATAAGAAGTACAATAGGAACTAAGAAATGAGTAATCCGTCCTCGAACTTAAGGACTCACCACTACTTAGAGATAAGCAATCCAAGTCTTCTTCAAGAAAGGAGAGTGTATGTCACCTAGCCGGAACCTACATTTATCAAAATGTAGAAGATGTAGGGATTAGCACAAATATGTACTAAGTATGAAAGAATGCATAAAAATCCTTGAAATATGATAAAAAGGACATTTTTATTAAAAAAAGTATGCATTTGTCAAGTTTGGAAATCCACATGCACTTTCAATGTAGAAGACAAGCCATAATCACATTAATACTCATAACATAGTGAAATCATTAACTTAGCAACCCCCAAAGAACACTTGTGCATTGTATGGTTGGCATCCCATAATACCAACCATACTAAGTACTCCTTTGAAGCTACCTTAGTCATACATATCATCTTTAGACCTCATCATAATTAATGGTCATAAGTAAGGAAATAGTCATGTACATTACTTGAACATAAGGAAAGTCATTCATAGCAACTACCCATTTCAACATACATGCATACATTCATGTCTCATCATAACATAAAGAAACCATCCCATAACCTCCTACTAAGTCAACCTGTGCAATGTAAGAGTGAAGTCCCATACCCCCACTCCTACTAAGTAAACTTAACAAGAAGTCATAGTTTAGTTCATGTCTTATTCATTATCTTATCATCTAGGGAAAAGTAGCCATAACCGACATAGACCATGTGAACTACATGGAATCCGGTGTCGCATAACCCCACACCGAAAGAAGGTGTCCTACTTGCCTAAGGTAGAACTAAATCTATAGCTATAGGGTGGATCCACTAGCTAAAGACATATGTGGGCACATAGTTATGGGATAGAGAGATTGCTTCTAGAAACCCTACCTCTTGCTTCGACGGAAGGGCCTTTACCTCACTTTCCATATCCCCTCGGTACTAAGCATTATTTCCCAAATATACATAATTAGTCTTGAATTATATTTACATGTGTGAAGGAGTGCTCTACCCTTCATTTAATACAACTCAAAAAATAGCTGATAGATTCAATAAAGTGAGAACTAACTTTCAACCTTAGAATCATCATTAACATGTGAGTAAGCATTTCACATTATTGTTCATAGTGTTTTCATGAGAATAGACTATCAATCAACATAACAACATTATCATCATCCTACACAATTCATACATAATCAAGTGTAGGGGTAAGGGAAGAATGTCCTTTCAACAATATCTCAATTTACGCAATAGTCATAGGATCTTCACTCTCTAAGTGAATCATAAGTTCATACACAACTTTCATCAACATGTACAAACCCTAGCAATTTACCCCCTTTCAAGGGTTATGAATCATGTCTCACAATTACTCCTAAATATACTACAATAGGCATGAATAAAACAAGATTCAATAACTAGATTAACATAGATACAATTCATAGTAATTATCTTGCGTCAATACACCCATCACAATTCATGAAATTGGGGTCATGGGGGAGTACATGGGTTCATGGGGAATTTTACAATAAAAATCACCATTAAACATCAAATCATCCATAATATAATACAATTAACATAATGAAATCGGTTTTAGGAAGAACCCATGGTTAGATTGAAAACCCTAGTTATATGAATTTGAAATCAAAGAGTTGAAGGTCTTCATGGAGAAATGTGTTCCATAAATCAAGTCTCCCATACATTAATTGATGTTTTACTCACGAAATTGGAGTGAAAAGGATGGATCTTGAAGCCCTAGCTTGATCTTGGTGATGTTCTTCAATGGAGTCTAGAGAGAGAAATATCTTTGAGAGGAGAGTTGGTTGAGTTTTGAGTTTGTGAGTTATGAGAGTAAAAGTAGTTTAATATAAATAAAATAAATAATAATAACCGTCCCTACCCTTAATTAATTGAAATGTAATTTACAAAAACACCCCTCCCTTGGCCGAACCTAAACCAACTTTTGCAGGTGGTGTTACACAGCCCCCATCCACAGATCGTGGATGGGACCATGGCCCGTCCTACATAGGCGTGGCTTGGATCAGAGAGAGTAATTTGGACGGGCAACTTGGGGAGACTAAGTCTCAAACCACCCCTCCGAACCACGGGGCATGGTTCCACCCACGAATCGTGGGTGCCCAATCGTGGTTCAAGCTGTTTTTTGTCAGCATTTAGACTTTCCCTTGGGTCCTCCTCAAGGACCCTTGGGGGGGTCCTAGGGGGTCATGCCTTGAAGTTTAGGTACTAGAACCCTAGTACTAAGTTAGGGAAGTTATTTTAGGGTTCTAACTTTACGTTTTAACTTCATCAGGCTACTAGACTATATGTTAGGCTCTAGCTTAGGTCATTAGATTTCCGGGGTGTTACATATATATACCTAACAAATAGTTTTGTACACCTTGTTTCTCAGTGTGTGTGATCTTGTTTGTAACAATTTCAAGTCCCTTATATACTTGCATTTTGTTCGAGTTGATTATTTCTCCTCGAAAATGGGTGGCAAGGTCAACAGAGAGATGGGATTTTCCCATTCCTGTTGCTCCCATTATGAACACCACTTTATTCTTTTTGAACTTGTTATTGTTTATGAAAGTATTCATTTTAGCTACACATAAAATAAAATCAAAATAATAATGTGTTTACAATAGTAAATAATCTCATGAAAACCACTTATGCATACAGTCAGACATTGAAAAATCTTGTAAATATAAAGTTATTAAGTAGAAACCTTGCTTGAGATGGAATATACTATGTAATTTTTTTTTTCTTGATGTTGGTTATTAAAGAAATTGCATTCAGCTTTTACAGTAAAATCTGTTTGTGGACTTATTAATTGACATACCATAATCGAAATTACTGATATCTTTTAGGATAAGAATGACTTTTGAAAAATTTATAGATATGTCAACTTTCATTTCGGTAATTATTATTAAATATATTTTAGGATAAAGTTATTAGATATACATTCTTAGGAGATCACATACAATTGAGGTTTTGTAGTAGAAATGTGATTATGAACTTATGAATTGGTATACCAAATTTTATTTTATTTTAAAATATATATATATATATATATATAATTCATATCTTTTAGGATAAGAATAACTCTTGAAAAAATATACAGATACGTCACCTTGAATTTGATTAAGCTTAAATTATTTTAGGATGATGTTTCTAGATGCACATTGTTATGAGATCACATACAGAATTGACGAAAAGATCGATTTCAAAAGGATTGTAAAAATATCTCAATAATATTTCTGAAGGAATATATTAAAGTGATAATGCGTCAATTCTTACACTATTTAACAACATGTCACATGTGCTAAGTCTAATTCCATTAGAGGGAACGGAACAATTATCGATTACTTTTTCAATTAAGAGTATTTATCTTGTGCAGCATGTAATAATAGATAAATATTTTATTGAATCAAGCTTCCATTATCATGATTGAATTAGGTAGAATATATTTCCTTAAATGATCATTACCGATTGTCACGACCCAGACCGTCGTGATTGGCATCCACACAACCCTCCGGTGGGAGAACCATTACTACAACCCAAATCTAACAACTTAACAAAATACTACACATTTAAAGATACACAAGCAGGTTTTAATGATAATAAAAATGGAGTCCCCATAAACTCCAGAGGTTTAAACAATTAACTAACCAAACTAATGCGGAAAAACAACCTTTAGAACCTGAAAGTCATTGTACCAAAACTCTACTAACGACAAGTTTAAGAACAACGGGTACAACCCCAAAACTAAACAACACCTTAAACAAATAGTCTGAGTCTGAAACGAGTGGAGTTAAACAAGAATGATCTGTGGCAGCCTTAAAGAACTGGCTCAACTTGAATCCGATCACGCTCAATAGTTACCTAGTTGAGGTCTATCAATAACCGCCTGAAGATGCCCTGTACGCAACAAAGAACAAGCAAGTGCAGTATCAGGACACAACCACAGTGTATTGGTAGGATCACACGGCTACCCTAAGGTGAAATATACATAAGCAGTCACAACAAAGTAAAACACGCATATACAATATTAGTCATCACTTACCAATAACGCACAATTTCACAAGTCTCAAGAGATACAATTATCCTTTTAGAGCAACATACAGTCTTCCAATATCAATCATCATTAGACATGAACGTAATCATCACAAGTATATACACAACATAATTCAATGGTCCTCTCATGGAACCCAATTCAATGGTCCTCTCATGGAACCCAAACTCAAATTGTTAGTATACCGGTTCGTGGTACCCGATCTAAGTTAGTGTGCCGAAACGTGGCAGTCGATCCCATGTTTATGCCGCAACATGGCAACCGATCCCATGTTTATGCTGGAATGTGGCAACCGATCCCATGTTAATCCTGGAACGTGGCAACCGATCCATTCAACAAGCCACAATCACAATCACAATGTACATTCTCATAGTCATACAATCAAGTGTTGATTCATGGCATACAATCATTCATTCATACTCAATTACATTAGGTGTGATCAATAGATTTCATTCACATACATACATGCAGTACAATGAAACAATTACAAACGTATATCACACCACCATGAAATCACAACCATCATGTACTTCAAATCCAAGCTTGAATCCCCTAAGGCACTTGAATCTTCCCTTTTCGATTCTTCCCGCTTGTTTGTGGTCTAAAAACATATAATTAACGCAAGGATCAACAATCAAAGGTTTAATTATCCGAATTATAACAAACCCAATAACCCTAGACCAAACCAAAGATCCTAATACTCAATTTAGGGTTGTTAACACCATAGAATCTATAACAAAACCCTCCCCCATTAATATTTATTCATAATATTACGATCCATGGATCAAAAAATGGATTCGTGGAGCGAAAAGCTTACCTTTAGCATCAAGAATGGTGAAAAAATAGTAGGAGTCGCCTGGAGTTCGTTCTTTAGCTCTAAAAGTCAAAAAGTGCATAATAAAGTCATTTAGGGGTTTATAAACGAGCTTAAGTCGCGTCAAGACAGCCACAGTGGCCCTCACCCCACCGTAGTGGCTCCACTAGAGCGGCAAAAAGACCCACCAAGGTGGCTTGCACGAACCAGTGAGCTCTTTAAAGAATTCCAAAATACCCATTTCACAACACACCATCATCCCGTGACACTTAGAAAATACCATTCACGGTAAGAACAATTCCGGGAGTTCTACTCACCTGAATTCAATTTCGTAAAGTTGTATGGGTTCCTTAACGTCTTATATATCCATTCATGTATCAAATTCATTAATAGATCTCTAATTTGTTACCAGATTTCCCTAGACCCCACTGACTTCGATTTTGTCCAAATCTGGACTAGGCTAGGAAATCTCAAGTTATTACGAAAAAGTTTTCTGGCCCCAATTCTTTCCCCATTGGCTTTTCCATAACGACGGAAATCAAGTCGTTACAATAGATACAAATTTATCCATCACTCATCCCCGAGTGATAAACTATGAAAGACTGGCTAAATTAAGGGTAGAGTAGTATCTTAATCATCGAATTACTGGGGATACTTGTATCGCATGACCTTCTTACCGAATTCTAATTACCCCCTAAGGGTGTCATATCTCCAACCTCAAACCAACCAATTGAATACCTACACATCCTCCCTTACAATGCCTCAATGAAGTCATCTCAACACTCAAGTGATAAATATTGTAGTATGTAAACTTAACTAATCAACAAAATGATTCCCAATAATCACGAAAGTTGATCTTACACACGTCTACAACATGTTATCAAGGACCTTGACACAATCATCCGGACAAATCCTTTCTCACACAACCATGATAAAATCCTAAATAAAAACTTGACACAATTAGAGGTGAACCTGAACCAACCAACACACAATCATAATACCCAAACAATCATAGTTCTTATCAACATCTCCATCTTACAACCCAATTTCCTATGAGTTTAAGTTATAAAAATTTGATCCTTAGACTTCAAATACTCATCGAGGGATATGCCCAAGCATACAAACCCTCCAATAACATTATCGAAATGCTAGAATTAGTAATTGTAGATTACCTCTTAAGAATAGTAGAATTGGATTTAATGATCCCCATATTCAACCACACATAATCGATACATGACCTCGTAGACAAGATGAACTATTAAGATTGCTGGACAACCACAAATACACATGGTAGCTCTTCTATAAATTCTCATAAGCAAGGTGGTACATGTAGAACCACTAAAATACTTTAACAACCCCAAGACAACACCAATTATGTCATTCGAAAAAACCAATCTTCCTAATCTTCTCACTCAATCAAGAGAACATCACAAGATTTGGTACCCCTGATCCACCACTAGGGATCCACCCACAAAAGTTAAAACACACTAGAGCATAGCTAGTGAATAACTCACAACACTAACAACTATCATAAATACTCCGACCTTTTGCCTTATTATAAACCAACACTTTTAAAAATGAAACCTTTCGTAGGTACTTAACAATCAATAGTAGTAAACTTACGACTTAGCCTAGGTGTAAGTCCTTTGAAATGCTCAATACTGGATACAATTGATCATTTCTCACCTTGCCAATTCATACCTTGACAAAATACATCACCACGAATGTAGACTCACAATGAAAAATCTGAATTGTAATTTCCACCATATAACACAATCCCTTTCTCTATCCATATTAGCTTGTACCTTGAAGATTTTTTTATGAATTCATGGATCTTCGTTTATCATTGATCGAATCTCCATTGATCTTACCATATATTTCGCTAAAATTTCAATCACACTCATTACTAGACTCAAAAACAAAACCAAATATTTGTCATCACACTCAAGCTAATGTCCGCACACTCCTTTCTCAAGTCTTTTTCAATAGTCTTTGACCAACCTGATGGATCTGTGACACTATTACCATAGCCACAACAAAATGAATGAAATCACGCATCTCTGAACCCAATTATCTACCCCTCTAAAGATATCTCTTTAGCCTTTACAATCAAATAAAATATTCTTGCTCTAGTCTCTCTCTAAAGGTTGTACTACATCCCACTATTTTTCTTCATTATAACTCTAGCTCTTTAAAATTTTATTCGAGAGGTGTCCCTTAAAACTTTCCATACAATCATGTTACTCACCAAATATTAGAAAACCATAACCTTAGATACTCGCAAGTCGTAATTACTATGCCAAAAAAAAATTCACTTAACCAACAATTTTATTATATAGTTGCATCCCGTCACAATTCATCACGAACTCTTATTACCATTACGCTCAGTCAGCCTTGACTATCACCACGAAGCCAACTTTTGATTAACACGACACCTCAAACTCATGTATACTCATCAAATTCAAAGGACTAACCCAATTTTTTATACACACTTGTTACTAACCTTTTCAATTTCCTTCAACCAAGTATACTCAATGGGACTTTCTTTATTCATAAGCTTGCCATTCCAGTATCAATCCACTCTTTTATGGCTTAAGCTAAAATCACCAGTCCTCATACTACCCTCATTCTTCTTAACAAACAAGACAGGAGCACCCACAGGGAAGCACTAGGACGGATGAAACCTTTATCAAGAAGCCCTTGATTTAAGCTTTAAGCTCTCTCAATTCTGACACCACCATAATAGACTCAATAGAGGGGGATTCTACCTCAACATCTTGAATATGAGTCAATTACGCCAAACAATCCTTCCCTACCAGTTTCCTAGCCTGAATGGAGGATATAATCTTAGCTATCTTAGGCTTGTACACCCCTTCCCACTGAATCTTTCCCTACCAGGGATCTCTAGAGTTACCGACTTAATATTACAGTTAAGCCCGGTAAAATAGGGGGAAAACCAAGTCATCCCTAAGATTATACCAAGTCAGTCATATCTAGCATAACCAAATCAACCCAAAATTGAAAATCCATAACCACAACAGGATAACACGATACACATGGGTGACTATGACTGACTCTTCAACTGGGGTAGAAACATGGATGGGGGCATCAAGTATATCACAAACCACATAGAATCACTAGGCAATTGAACTAACACGTACGAATAAGTAGAACCTAGATTACACAAAACAATAGCCATCCGGGCGCAGACAAGAGTTGCACTAGTGACCACTGCATCACACACCTCAAACTCGGTCTTGCTCAAAAAAGCATATAACTGAGCCCTGTTGTGTTGGCGGGAAACCTCCTTACCTGGCTACACTACTTCTCCACCTGCATTACCATTTCCCCGACGTCTACGGCCTCGTTGATTTACTCCTCATATTCCTAGGTTCTCCACAATTTAACACACCTTATAACTTATATTCGATTGATGAACACTTAATTAGATCACGGGGGTTAGTTTGGGTACGATTTGGGGTCCATAATTATGACTAGGTAAAATAGGGGAGACAGGGCTGAGATTCTGTCTCACCCTGTCCCGCTCTGGCGAGATAAATCCCGCACTGGCAGTCTCACCTTGGCGGGAAAATCCCACCCCAGCGGCCATAACGGAAACAGAATCCCTGCCAACAATTTTTTGTGTTCTTTTCTTTCCCAATTTCCCCTAAAGGTTCCCAGCTATAACACATGCATTTTTAGAGAAAAACCCTTTAGCTAGGACAATCATTGTCTACCCCCCAGTCAATCCCACGATACATGAATAAATTCATTCTTGTTAATTCAGCACCACAACCCAGACATCCCCAGGATACACCCAGACACTCACACGATCCTTAGTCAAGATCATCCTTTCACAATAAGTTTCACGATACTCAAGTATTTACAACTTGCATAGCTTCAACGGCCAGGCCAACATATTGTACATATCAAAGTTCAGACACACATTTATTTTGCACATAATCACCTCATCACATTCAAGCAAGTACAACTTCACATTCACAGTTAATACAGACAACCAGAAGCAAGCATTCAAAGTTTCCAAGATACAATTCAAAGATAAGTCCAAACTATTAATTAATTATTTCACTCCATGGATGACCATTCCTGATCATCCATGCATTAACACCACCCCTAGGGCCAGATACCAATTGGAACCTTCTCAGTTTCCAATTTGCCTTGTTTGTGGCCCCTCAGTCGTGACCACGACATCTAGTTCACTTCGTTGAGATACCAATTGGACTCGGGAGATACCAATTGGACTCAACTCATACCAAAAGTGACAATAGTAGCTAGCGAGCCCCACAAAACTGCTAATTCCAATCTTTTGTGTAACAATTTCAAGTCCCTTATATACTTGTATTTTGTCCGAGGTGATTATTTCTCCTCGAAAATGGGTGGCAAGGTCAACAAAGAGACGGGATTTTCCCGTTTATGTTGCTCCCATTATGAACACCACTTTATTCTTGCTGAACTTGTTATTGTTGATGGAAGTATTCATTATAGCTACACATAAAATAAATTCAAATTAATAATTAGTTTACAATAGTAAATAATCTCATGAAAACCACTCATGCATACAGTCAGACATTAAAAAATCTTGTAAATATAAAGTTAATAAGTAGAAACATTGCTTGAGTTGGAATATACTATGTAAAAAAAAAAAAAAAATCTTGATGGTGGTTATTAAAGAAATTGCATTCAGCTTTTATAGTTAAATTTGTTTGTGGACTTATTAATTGACATACCATATTCAGAATTACTGATATCTTTTAGGATAAGACTGACTTTTGAAAAATTTATAGATATGTCAACTTGAATTTTGATGATTATTACTAAATATATTTTAGGATAAAGTTATTACATGTACCTTGTTAGAAGATCACATACAACTAGGCTTTTATAGTAGAAATGTGATCATGAACTTATGAATTGGTATACCAATTTTTATTTAAAAAAATATATATTTATATATATAATTAATATCTTTTAGGATAAGAATAGCTCTTGAAATAATATACAGATGTGTCACCTTGAACTTTGGTGATTAAGCTTAAATAATTTTAGGATGATATTTATAGATGCACATTGTTATGAGATCACATACAAAATTGACAAAAATATTGATATCAAAAGGATTGTAAAAAGAACTCAATAATAATTCTGAAGGAATATATTCAAGTGATAATGCGTCAATTCTTACACTATTTAACAAAACGCCATAAGTGTTAAGTCTAATTCCATTAGAGGGAAGGGAACAATTATCGATTACTATTTCAATTACGAGTATTTATCTTATGCAGCATGTAATAATAGATAAAGATTTTATTGAATCAAGCTTCCATCATCGTGATTGAATTAGGTAGAATATACTTCTTTAAATTATCATTACCGATAGATTACAAATTTACTATTTTCTCTTATTTGTCTATGTAACAATTTACATTTGTAGTTAAGAATTCTATTCTTTCAAATTCTTTAAGGGTAGAATCTTCCCGAACATTTATGGTCATATTTTTCTCACTCTATTACCTTGACATTATGAATGATCTCATGTATTTGTGTAAGTACGTATTTATATTAATATATATTAAATATAGAAGACTTGGACTTGGACTTGGGGCTTGGGCTTGGTTCGGAACTTAAAATAAATATTTTTGTAAAGCTTAAATATTTGCTCTATAAATAACAATGTTTTTACAGACAATAATAATATATATATAGAAAGAAGGGTCATATCATATATATCTGTAATGCGATATAAATTGTACAAAATAGGTCCAAAATTAAAGTTCCCAAGAGAAAAATAACTCAAGATAGATATAATGATAGTTTATGTACACTCAATAATAATATTGTGATCATCATTTTTGAGAAATCTTTTCACACATGTTTGCAAAACGGTATTCCTCCATGTTTCGTCAACAATTTCTTTTCTATCTCCTTTGAAAACGTCAGTAGCAATAATATGATGAACCAACCACATTTTCTCATTTATTAAGCGTTGAATCTTGTCAAGTTGGTGACAAATTAATAAACGAGTATTACGCTTGATATTTGCAATTGACGATTGAAGAATCATCTTCGTCTATATCTCTTAAATATCTGTCCATTTTGGGGATACCAATAGATCATCGGATTCCTTTGGTGTAATCTGCATCTGGAATGAAAATATGCCGCACCTCATCCACTAGCCCTACATGCAACATAAATTTAAGAAGCGTTTTATTTAGTGGAACATAGATTTGATAACCAAAATTATTATTAAGAAAATTATATAAGAAAAGCTTTTTGCTAGATGCATGATTATATCTTGATTGATATATAAAACAGTTATAAAAATTACCTGCATTTACCATTTGATCAACCCTCATATCAACTCTACGGTTCAAGACTGATTGCTCTACATCAATCCAAATAAAGCAAGTATCATCCTTATATTTGAACATGAACACAGGGTTTTCCACAAGTTCTTCAATATACAAATTTGACCGTCCAACAATAATTGGAAGACGTTGAGTCTTCAAAAAAAATTCTATGTAGAAAATAACTTGCAAACAAAAATCTTCAACTGTGAAGTCGGAATATGGCTCAATTTTACCTAAGAACATGTGATCAAATTAACTTTCTCAGAATTGGAATAAATAATTTTTTAATAGTAAAGTATATTTTCTACTAGAATCTACAATTACTACTATTAAATTATCTAGGTAGTCATTTGATATAAATATTGTTGGAAAAAAAAAATATATATACCTAACAAATAGTATCGTACACCTTGTTTATCAATGTGTGTGAACTTGGTTGTAACAATTTCAAGTCCCTTATATACTTGCATTTTGTCCGAGTTGATTATTTCTTCTCGAAAATGGGTTGGAAGGTCAACAGAGAGACATGATTTTCCCGTTCCTGTTGCTCCCATTATGAACACCTCTTTCTTCTTGTTGAACTTGTTATTGTTGATGAAAGTATTCATTTTAGCTACACATAAAATAAAATCAAAATAATAATTAGTTTACAATAGTAAATAATCTCATGAAAATCACTCATGCATACAACCAGACATTAAAAAATCTTGTAATTATAAAGTTAATAAGTAGAAATCTTGCTTGACATGGAATATACTATGTAAAAAATATATATATTTTTCATGATGGTGGTTATTAAACAAAATGCATTCAACTTTTATAGTAAAATATGTTTCTGGACTTAATTATTAATTGGCATAGCATATTTCGAATTACTGATATCTTTTAGGGTAAGAATGACTTTTGAAAAATTTATAAATATGTCAACTTGAATTTTCGTAATTATTATTAAATATATTTTAATATAAAGTTATTAGATGTACATTGTTAGGAGATAACACCCAACTAAGCTTTTATAGTAAAAATGTGATTCTGAACTTATTAATTGGTATACCAATTTATTTATTTTTTAAAACTATATATATATATATATATATATATATATTTATAATTCATATCTTTTAGGACAAGAAAAGTTCTTGAAAAAATATACAGATACATCACCTTGAATTTTGGTGATTAAGCTTAAATAATTTTAGGATGATGTTTCTAGATGCACATTGTTATGATATAAGATACAAAATTGACGAAAAGATCGATTTCAAAAGGATTGTAAATAGAATTCAATAATATTTCTGAAGGAATATACTCAACTGATAATTCGTCAATTCTTACATCATTTAACAACACGTCATAAGTGTTAAGTCTAATTCCATTAGAGGGAAGGGAACAATTATCGATTACTATTTCAATTACCAGTATTTATCTTGTGCAGCATGTAATAATAGAAAAATATTTTATTGAACCAAGCTTCCATCATCGTGATTGAATTAGGTAGAATATATTTTCTTAAATGATAATTACCGATAGATTGCAAATTTACTATTTTCTCTTCTTTGTCTATGTAACAATTTTAAATTTGGAGTTAAGAATTCTATTCATTCAAATTCTTTAAGTGTAGAATCTTCTTGGACATTTATGGTCATTTATTTTCTCACTCTCTTACCTTGACATTATGAATGATCTCATGTAATTGTGTAAGTACGTATTTATATTAATATATATTAAATATAGAAGACTTGGACTTGGACTTGGGGCTTGGGCTTGTATCAAAACTTAAAATAAATATTTTTATAAAGCTTAAATATTTTCTCTATAAATAACAATGTTTTTACTGACAAGAATAATATATATAGAAAAAAGGGTGATAACATATATATATTTGTAGTGCGATACAAACTGTATGTTGGGTTTTAGCAAGCTGTGAATGGGAAATAAGAAGAGAAAATGGAAAAGTGGGGGAACCAAGTTTAAATGGAAAATGAAAAGTCATTGCGAATTGTAAATGAAAAGTCATTTCTACCATATTTGTAGAAGAAAGCAAAATTGTTGTCCTTATATTAGGAAACACTTCATTTAGTTCTTAAAGGGTTAAGATGAAGGTTCCCCCTCGCGCCGTCATCGTCGTCGCTCGCTCGGCCATGCCTCGGCTTTGGCTTTGGCTTTGGCTTTGTCTTTGGATTTGGATTTGGCAATCAATCTCAATAATTGATTTCCTTTCTCTTATAAATTAATTTAGAATTTTAGTTAAATAACAGAATTAATTTCGCAATGAATTATTTGAAATTCGTGTGTAACGGTAAATTCATTTGAAAGGATTTGTTCCTTCCGAAAAGGTGTTACTTTTCCCAAAAGACACAACGTTCTGGAAAAAACGGGTCTTAACAGACGCGTTCCTTGCTGCAAATGTCTATAAATAAGAGGTCTTTTTCATTTTTCAAACACTTAATTTTTTTCCTCTCTGCATACAATTTCTTATATAAACAAAATTGTCGATCGACTGAGTCTGTGTGTGCTCTTGTTGCTGTTCTTGCGTTCGCTGAAGTTATTGAAGTTTGAGGTACCGCTACTTCTCTAATAGGTTAATCTATTTTATCTTGGGAGTAATTAATCTGCAAACTCGGGTACAGTGAGGGGATTAAATTTCTTAAGGAAACACAATGGTTTTTGTGGATTCGGATTAAAAACATTCTGTCTATTTCATCTTTTTTATTTATTTCTATATTTTTGACTAACCTAAATACACGAGATAACTATATTAAGAAATTTAATCATTTCTATGTTTAAGGTTTCTTGAGATTAAAACCTTTATGGTTTTCTACTCTGTTTGAATTTTTAAAATTTATTCGATTAACGATTAAAAGAACATAAAAACTTTATCGGTAAATCAGAAATAGGTTGTGTAAGGTTTTATTCTTTACTGTTAGTATTTCACATACTAAAATTGTCTGCCATTTGTAACAGAAAAATGAAAAATTCAAATCAAGTAAATGTTGGAACAGTAAGTGCTGCAACAATATCAGTGAGTGCTGCAACAACATCGGTTGCACACAATCGTTCAATTGCTGCATTCGCACCGGCTGAGAAACCTGCAAAGTTTTCTGGAGTCGACTTCAAGAGATGGCAGCTGAAGATGTTTTTCTATCTGACTACGTTGAGTCTGCATAGGTTCATTAATGAGAACATTCTTGTTATGTCGGATGAAACTCCACCCGAAGAACAATTCTTGGTAATATAAGCATGGACACATTCAGATTTTTTGTGTAAAAACTATATTCTGAGTGGCCTGCAAGATGATCTGTACAATGTATACAGTAATGTCAAGATCTCAAAAGAACTCTGGGATGCTTTAGAAAAGAAGTACAAAATAGAGGATGCCGGAATGAAGAAGTTCATTGTGGCAACGTTTTTAGACTATAAGATGATAGACAGTAGGATCGTCGTCACCCAAGTTCAAGAACTGCAGGTCATAATCCATGATCTCCTTGCTGAAGGTATAAATTTACTTAATGCCTATGTTGAAAATATTAAGTATATTCTTAATACTCACATAATCTTTAATGTAGGATTGGTTGTGAATGATGCTTTTCAAGTGGCAGCCATTATTGAGAAGTTACCTCCATTGTGGAAGGACTTCAAAAACTACTTGAAACATAAACACAAGGAGATGACTGATGAAGATCTCATGGTAAGGCTGAGAATCGAAGAGGATAACAAGGCCGCAGAAAAGAGGTCGCGTGGTAATTCGGCAATATCTGGAGTAAATATAGTTGAAGAAGATCCCATAAAATCAAAGAAAAGAAAGAAAGCATCTGGTCTAAAAAGCAATCTTCTTAAGAAGATATTCAATGGAAGCTGCTTCAATTGTGGCAAACGTGGTCATAAGGCTACCGAATGTTGGGGTCCCAAGAAGGACAAGAAAAAGGATCAAGCAAATTTTGCTGAATCCAAAGGAGAGATGGATAATCTCTGTACAATGCTTTCAGAATACAACTTGGTTGGAAATCCAAAAGAATGGTGGATAGATTCTGGCGCCTCATGCCATGTTTGTGCCAACAAAGAATTATTTGCATCATATACTCCAGCACCAGCAGATGAGAAGTTGTTTATGGCAAACTCCATTGTTGCAAAGGTGGAAGGAATAGGCAAGGTCCTCTTAAAGATGACAACGGGCAAGGTGGTGACTTTGAACAGGGTCTTGTACGTTCTGAAATTGCACAATAACTTAGTTTCTATACCAGTTCTGACTAAGAACGGATTCAAATGTGTATTTGTTTTTGATAAAGTTATAGTGAGTTAGAATAAGATGTATGTAGTAAAAGGTTACCTCACTAAGGGCCTCTTTAAACTCAATGTAATTGCAGTTGATATGAATAAAGATTTTGCTTCTTCTTACTTGCTTGATTCTAAATATTTATGGCATGAACGTTTGGGACACGTTAATAACAAAACCTTGCGAAAACTGTTTAACTTAAATGTTTTGCCTAAATTTCAGTGCAATAAATCAAAATGTCAAGTTTGCGTTGAATCTAAGTATGCTAAGCATCCTTATAAATCTGTTGAAAGGAATTCATATCCTTTAGAACTGATTAACACTGACATTTGTGACATGAAGTCAACACCAACACGTGGTAGAAAAAAGTATTTCATAACTTTTATTGACGATTGCACTAGAAATTGTTATGTCTATTTGCTAAATGGCAAGGATGAAGCAATAGACGCATTTAGGCAATATAAAACTGAAGTTGAAAATCAGTTGGATAGAAAGATCAAAATGATCAGAAGTGATAGAGATGGAGAATATGAATCTCCATTTGCAGAAATATGTTTGGAAAATGGAATAATTCATCAAACTACTGCTCCTTACTCTCCCCAATCTAATGAAGTTGCGGAAAGGAAAAACTGAACTTTAAATGAAATGATGAATGTCTTACTTATAAGTTCAGGTTTACCACAAAACTTGTGGGGGGAAGCTATCCTTACAGCAAATCAAATAATCATTAGAGTGGCTCACATGAAGACACGTGTTATTCCATATGAGAAATGGAAAGGTAGAAAACCCAACTTTAAATATTTCAAAGTGTGGGGGTGTCTAGCCAAAGTCCAGGTTCCTATACCTAAGAGGGTGAAAATAAGGCCTAAGACTGTGGATTGTGTATTCATTGGATAGACCACAAATAGTAATGCATGTAGATTTTTGGTTCATAAGTCCGAACATCCGGATATTCATGATAATACTTTAATGGAATTAGCTAATGCTAAATTTTTTGAACATATCTACCATATAAAACTAGACTTGAGTCATCTAGTGGGGGGTCTAAACAACCTCGAGAAGAACCAAAAGAGAATGAAACCAATGAAGAGATTTCAAGGTGCAGTAAACGTCAAAGGACAACTACTTCATTTGATAGACTTCAACTAAGTGACTACTGAGCGTGACGTGATTCAAAGGTGAGCTAGTTCTTTTAGGCTGCCATGGATCTCTCTTGTTTAAGTCCACTCTTTTCGGACTCAGACTATGTGTTTAAGGTGTTGTTTAGTTTCAGCGTTGCACCCTTTGTTCTTAGACTTGTCATTAGTAGAGTTTTGGTAAAATGACTTTCAGGTTTTAGGGGTTGTTCTGCCGCATTAGTTTGGTTAGTTGTTTATTAAAACCTTGGAGTTTATGGGGACTCCATTTTTATTATCATTTAAATCTGCTTATGTATCTCTAAATGCCTTAGTTTACATAAAAATATTAGTTTGGGTTGTAGTAATGGTTCTCCCACTGGAGGGTTAGTGTGGGTGCCAATCATGACAGTCTGGGTAGTGACAAAGTCGGTACGCAAGAAGTCCGTTGAGGCTTTCTCTCAAGGGGGATATGGGGTACTTAGTTACCATGGTCGATTATGTGTTCCAGATGTTGATGGGTTGAGGGTGCAAATTTTAGAAGAGGCTCATAGTTCTCGGTATTCTATTCATCCGGGGGCCACCAAGATGTATAGTGATCTAAGGGAAGTCTATTGGTGGAATGTAATTAAGAGAGATATTGCGGGATTTGTAGCCAAATATCCTAATTGTCAAAAAGTTAAGGTTGAGCATCAAAGGCCGGAAAGCTTTTTGCAAGATATAGCAATCCCCACTTGGAAGTGGGAAGAGGTGATTATGGATTTTATTGTGGGGTTGCCTTGTACCCGAAGGCAACATGATTCTATTTAGGTCATTGTTGATAGGATGAAAAAATCAGCCCACTTTATTCCCGTCAAGGCTTCTTATTTGGCGGAAGACTATGATAAATTGTATATAAGGGAGATAGTGAAGTTATGTGGGGTTCCTCTATCCATTATTTCGGATCAGGGTACTCAATATACATCTCACATTTGGAAGTCATTTCAAAAAGGGCTTGGTACTAAGGTGAAACTTAGCACCGTTTTCCACTCTCAAATGGATGGTCAAGCGGAACGAACCATTCAAACTTTAGAAGACATGTTGAGGGCGTGTGTTATAGATTTGAAAGGTAATTGGGCTGACCACTTGCCATTAATAGAGTTTGCCTACAATAATAGCCACGACTCAAGTATCGGTATGGCTCCTTTTCAAGACTTGTATGGTAGGAGACGTAGGTTTCCGATTGGTTAGTTTGAAGTTGGTGAGATTGATCTTATTGGTCCCGAATCGGTTAATGAAGCTATTGAGAAAGTTCGGCTCATTAGAGAGAGGTTGAGAATGACTCAAAGTAGGCAAAAATCTTATAGCGATGTGAGGAGAAGGGACCTAGAATTTGAAGTTGATGATTGGGTCTATTTGGAAATATCACCTATGAAGGGTGTGATGATGTTTGGCAAGAAAGGGAAACTTAGTCCCCGGTATGTAGGCCCATATCAAATTTTGAAGTGTATTGGGAAAGTTGCCTATGAGTTGGATTTGCCAAATGAGTTGGCGTTGGTTCACCTGGTATTTCATGGTTCTATGCTTAAAAAGGGTATCGGGGATCCGGTGTCCATTGTTCCCCTAGAAAGATTGGGAGTTGATGAAAGCCTTTCATATGAAGAAGTTCCGGTAGGAATCCTAGATCGGCAGGTCAAGAGATTGAGGAACAAGGAAATAGCTTCCGTTAAGGTTTTATGGAGGAATCATATAGTTGAGAATGCTACTTGGAAGGCCGAGGCCAATATGAAGTTCCGATAGCCTCATCTTTTCCATCTACTCCTATTAACGCTTGAGGTAATTAGTTCCTCTTGAGTTTTAGTGTTTTGGGAGTCTTGTGTGTTGTATGAGTTTTTTCATAATTTCCTTATGTTATGCATGTTATTGATGAGTCCTCATGCTTTGAGGATGGGAATATCATTTGGTTCAAGCTTGGATTTGACTATACTCCTTGCTTGTGGTGAATCCTCAAGCTTCGAGGATGGGACATTTCACTTGATTTCTTTTTTTAGTACTTTCTATTTTTGGACTATGTTGTTGGGGCTGTGACCCTATTTGACTGATGAATTGTAATAGATGACTAATTGAGACAAGTCTAGACTTCCACTTTCCTTTATAAAGATTTTTGGACTTAAATGCATTTTTACTCTTATTGTTGTACTACTTGATGTTATGATATTCGAAGTGGATTACATGGTGCCTTTAGGGATACTATGTTCCTTGTTACGTCTAGGGGGTACCCTTCGGTCGTGACATAGTATCAAGGAGGCTATGGTGCTTCCACCAGTAGAGGACCGTCTATGCAGACTCAGTCAACAATATGCTCCACATTAAGTGCTCCAGCTCGATTATCAAGACATAAACACTGATTAATGTTTCAAAGACACTACATCCAATTCTAAGTGTCAATGATCGCTAGTCAGTATAAAACCCAACTAAATGAGTTGAGGTCGAATCCCACAAGGAGAGGTACATGTTTAAGATTCAATAGGAAAGTGTGAACCTGGTAAAATTAGTCATAGGAATAGAAATTATCGAATAAAGACATCATTCAAATCAGGGGGTGACACGAATGTCAAAGGGGGTTTTGGTTTGAAATTATCAACTACAAACAGTGGAAAACAATACGAAATAACAATAATGAGATGGGTTCTTGGGATGTGATTCTATTATAGGCTAATATAGGTAAATGGGTAATTGCAACTATTACAAAATAGCTAAATATTAGTGAATAAGCTAGACTATAGAGGAGGTAAACTTTTTCTCGAATAATTTACCCCGAATAAAGTCAATTTCTCTCAAACATCAACAAGCATGCAAAATAAGAATAGCCCACACCTTAGTCCAGTTAGCCTCTCCAATTGAATGTGTGGGATTGGGTTTAGGATTCACTCTCTCGAGCTGAACCCATGACAACCCAATACCCATAGACCATCAGTCAATAATCTTAGTTTTAAACCCTTTCTCTCGAGAAAGCCAAAAACACAAGGGTAGAACTGCATTTGCGACTACAATTCTTAAATTAAACCACAATTAATGATTGAACTCACTTCTAAATAGCATTTAAACTAACAATTAGAAATACCCATAAACCGAATCAGCCCATAATCACATAATCACACCCCAAGAATTGGGGTTTTAGCTAGACATCATAAAAAGATAAAAATTGTTACCAAATTGAGTTTCCATCAACTGGGTAAGATTAATTTCGTATTTATAATGCTCCAATTCGAAGAATCTCAAAGATCCTCTTCCAATTTCTCAAAAATGAAAAACTTCAATTTTTCAAAGCTAAAGGAAAACTAGAGAAAACTTGTCTCATAGTTCAAAACATAATAATAGACTTAGATATTATGATATTAGGTACTAAACTAAATGTTCAAAAATGTATTTATAGTCGCCAAAAATGTGCTGCGAAGAGTCACTCGGTGAAGTAAGTCCGGCTCGCTGAACCACTCGTCGAACCACTCACCGAGCCGCCCTTTGGTAATTTCCATCGCCCTTCTGCCTTGACATTCAACAACCTCACGGTCTATAACTTTGGGCGATCTAACTTTGCATCGCGGAACCACTCGGCGATTGGCTGACTGCTCATTTCTCTCGCCAACTTGGTCATTTCCTTCAGGGATTGGCACACTGGAACTTTAGGCGGTCAAGTAGCCATTCGGGGACTAGCCAAGTGGACTTGGCGATCACCAGACTTGCCTTTCTTCATTCTTTCAGTCTGATTTATTTCTTTTTGCAAATTAGTGTCCTTGCTTTGTTCGTCATTCTATATACCTGGAAATCAAGGGTTTTACATCAGTTATTGGCACAAAATAATCATTTAAGGACACTAAATCTATATAAATAATGCCCTAAATGAGTCTAAATCTCAGACTCATCAACAACCCCAAACTTAAACTTTTGCTTGTCTGCAAGTAAAACACAAGTTCAGCAGTTCAAAATGGATTTCTCAAACAGTTCTACAAAAGACTCAATCATGAATGCACATAACAAGACTCAACTTATTCATGCAAGGATCCATTGTGCACTCAAAGATTCAAGTTGTGACTCACCATTATCAAAGACTCTCAAGTTCACAGGACTTGCTTCAAATGCAAGTTCAAGCTCAACAAAGGTGCTCAAATGCCCTCACAACAAAGATGATTCCATATTCACACACAATGGTTCAATACTTTATAGCTCCGCAATCACATACAACTCTCACACTCATAGAGATGAACACATGCATGACTTCACCCATAGGTTTGCCCTTATTTTCCAATCAACAATCGCTTCAGCTCACTTAAGATAAAAAGGTCTTTACAAGGCTTGTAACTGGGCTGAGTGTAAATGTATGGTCATTTAAGCTCAGTGGCTGCTAACCTCATGAAATTTGGTGTGAACATCAGTTTCTTCCCTTTCTTTTAGCATTTTCATTCATGCTAAAAATTCACCCCATTATTCACTTATCATGGAATACCGGACATCCTAATTCCTTTGCCACTTTCACAACTTTATTTCACAACTTTATCATTCTTTTTCTTTTTCATTCTTCTTTTCTCTCTCTTTTTTATTTGGAGGGGTTCCATATTTTTCAAAACCATGGATCAAGGGAGATTTCTTCACACTTCTTGATTTACCTTCTCTTTTCACCACAGCCCCAACTTAGGCTTTTGGCCTAAGTTGGCTATTCAAATAAACTACACTGCATGAGGATTATGAGTGAATGGACAGAGAAGGGTTACAATTGCATCAAGTTTCTTCCAAGAAAAGGATAAGGCTCAAAGGGTGTTCAAACAAAGTTCACACTTCTCACAAGGTTGGCCACAAAAGAGGTATATTGTTAAATTGTTTCACTCTTCAAAATTGTTGCCTAAGATCATTTCAAAAGCTTGCATCACTTAGTCAACCGGACCAACGGGGAAAATTCTAGGTGTCATCACAGAAGGTTCATAGTAAGCTCATCATACAAGGCATTGACACCAATATCAAACAAGACTCCACAGTTTCGCTCGTGTGCAATGTTCATCACAAGAGACTTTATTCGATAACCAGCTAGTTGCAACGAAATGCACAAAGTTTACACATTGTCTATGCAACTTCATTTGGCCTCATCGTAGCCACACATTAATTTTGGTTCGATTAATAGCACTATTTAAGTCATCGGTATTGATCATGACTGATACTCAAATTTGCACAAGAACAACCACAATCACACACAAGTGGTGGCAAATTTTTTTAGAAGGGTTAAAAACAATTTGCATTCAAAACGAGGAGCCACAAGCTCAAACATCCACAAAATAGTTACAAAACACAATTTACAGCACAAAAACCCAATATATATACAAAAGTAATAATCACAAGAGGTAGGTATGGAAATACCTCACCCACCATAAATAAAAAGCAGTTGTCCTCAAATGCAACAAAAATATCCAAAAATAAATAAAAATGACAGAGAGGGAGGGAAAGAAGCCCCCTGTCTACACTGCCAGGGCATTAGTGCCTGGTGTAGCATCAGCAACACTCGATCCAACCATGGTTGTGTCTTCCAATGAAATCTGCACGGCTGAATCTACCATGACCTCCTCAAACTCTGTGAGGCCCTGGTAAGTAGCCTCCTCATCAACATCAAGCTGCTCCTCATCGCTTTCAGCCTCAGACTCAGCAACAACTACCTCCTCTACTCGAACCTCTTCTTCGGTGATAGCCGGAGGCACATCTGTATCAGCTGGCATATCATGGATCTCCACAATACCAAAAATCATGGACATATCCCTGGACTTTAGCTGGTCCACGTCCTTCCTCAACTCAGAAACTACGGCATATAGGGTTGTTACCTCATCAATGGCCTCATGGTCTTGCCCACACGCCGCTATCCTTGCCGTAAGGGAATCAACAGACATACTAAGGGGTGTCACAGTAGCAACAAGGCCCCTCTCAATCATGCTAGGAACTGCAGCCTCAAGCCTGGAAGCACATCTATCCGTAGAATGGGCTAGCTGCCCCTTCCGTAGTAATGCAGCCTGGGTGAGTGGGGGTCGGTTTCATTACTCGAGCCTACACCTCAGATGTGACACGATGTACTCGACCCCGAAGGGGTCTCATACAAGCCCTTAGCATAATCATAAGCATAAGCAATAGAAATGATGCGGAATTTAAAACTTTTCCACTAAAAGTCCTTTTCATAAAACCAACATAGAAGTCTAGAACTTGTCTCAAAACCATCTAATACAATCAAATACAATCTTAGGGTCACAACTCTTTACAACATAATCTTGAAAATAGAAAGTATAAAAAGGAACTTAGAAACAAATAAGTCTCGAACCATGATGACTCACTAAATTTGGATAATAGTCAACCCAAGATTTACTTGAAAGGATAATTAAACCACAATGACCGAAACTTACACTTATAAGAAAATGTAGAAAATATGGGTTAGCACAAAAATATACTAAGTATGGAATCCATGCATAAAAATTCTTAAAACATGCTAAAAAAGGGACATTTAGTTGAAATCATGCACTTTGTCAAGTTTAAGAATCATCATGCACATTAGTGAACTTACATAGTCAAACCATCTCATAAGCAAGGAGACATTCATATTCTTAGCTTGTAATAAGTAAAGTTACTCTTGACAACAATTCACATCATGCATACATAGATTCATATATCTTCATGGCATAAGGAAACTACACCATAACTCCTTTATAACTCCAGTTGTGCAATGTATAAGTGAAATCCCATACCCCCACTCACACTAAGCAAAGCTCATTAAGAAGTCATAAGTATAGTCCATGTTCATATTCATACTTCATGTTCATGGTTCATAGTTCATGTTAAGAATACATTAACCCATAAAGCATCATGTCATAAAAGAACATACCACAATCACTCTCAAAGCCTACTTGTGCAATGCATGAATGAAGTCTCATACCCCCATTCATGCTAAGTAGAACCTCTTGAGAAACCATAGTACATAACTCATGTTCTTGTTCATAATTCATATTCTTGTTCATGTCATGTAGGGAAACTAGCCTTAACCGACATAGATCATGTGAGCTAAATGGAATCCAGTGTCATTCCCCACACCGAAAAGAGGTGTCCTACTTGCCTAAGGTAGAACTAACATGTTTAGCTTTTAGGTGGATCCACTAGCTAAAGACCTATGTGGGCACATAGTTATGGGATAAGGATATTGCTATTAGAAACCCGGACTAACTGAGGTAAAAGGTTTCCATCTCATGAGACAACTTAATTTGGGAAGCCGAACTTTCTAACGTAAAAGCTTCCATCTCATATTCATATCCAGTCGGTGCTAAGCATAATTCCCTTTAATATTCATGTTAAGTCTTTACTTGAGTTCATGTTCATGAAAGAGTGCCCTAGCACTCAAACTAGCATGGTATCATGATATATCATAGATTAATTAGGTGAGAATGGCCTTTCAACCTTAGAATCAATGTTATGTGAGTAAATCTTTCACATTATTTTCATAGTGTGTCATGAGAATAGTCTTTCAATCAACACGACAACATTATCATAGTCATAGACAATTCATGCATAAGTAAGTGTAAGGGTATGGTGAGAATGATCTTCAAACAATACCACAATTATACAAAAGTCATAGTATCTCCACTATCTAAGTGAATCATAAGCTCATACATAATTCTCATCAACATCTACAGACCCTAATAATTTGCCCTTCAAAGCTATGAATAAAATTCAACCCAAAAATCTAGAGTTTCTACAATAAATAGGGGAATATAATGATTCAATAACTCAATTAATATAAACATAATCAATTGGCATGCTTCTATAATCAATCAACCCACATCATAAATTCACAATTTAGCAATATGGGGGATTCATGGGTTCTTGGGTGGATTTTATCATAAATCAACAATTATTAATCAATTAAACCCTAATCCACCATAATCAACCATAATAAACCAGATATAAACAATTAAAAACGTTTTGAAAGAGAACCCATGACTTAGATTGAAACCCAGGTTTTGGGGAAAATAGAAGATTTGAAATCAAGTTTTGAAGGGACTCTATGGGTGGAGACTACCCATAGATGAAAAGACACCATACCTTAGGATGATTTCCACATGAAATTGAAGAAGAAATGCTTCTACTTGAAATCTAGACTTGACCTTGTTCTTGTTCTTCAATGGAGTCTTAAAGAGAGAAATATTGGAAAGGGGAGTTGGTTTTTAGTTTAAGTCTTTTGAGTTATGAGGTGTAAAAGGGGATGGTTAATAGTTAATAAGAACTTATATATGTCTAAATAAACAATATAAACCATCCCCACCCTTTAATAATTAAAATAGAATTTACCTAACTTAACCCACCCTAGGTCGAATTTGAGGCAGCTTCACAGTCCCCATCCATGACCCCCACCCACGGGGCATGGATGGACCCATGGACCGTACTGGTCACTCGTGGGTTGGGTCTGTGGCTCCTTATTTAGGCCAAGGTCCATCCCTCACGCACCAGACCCCACCCACGGCGTGTGAGTGGGTCTACGGGCCATATTGCATGTTCGTAGTTTGTTTTAGAGACTTGAAGAATTGGGGGGAGGTCTAGCCTTGACCCACGACCCCCACCTACGGGGCATGGGTCCACCCACGGCTCGTGGGTGCCCATTTCGTGGGTTGCTGCTGTTTTGGCAGCTTTTTCGCAGCAACTCAAGGCCCTCCTCAAGGACTCTTGGTTGGTCCTTGGGGGGTAATACTTTGACGTTTAAGTCCTAAAGCATTAGTACTAAGTAGGGTAGGTTATTTTACGACTCTTATCTTTACGTTAAACCCCAATAGGCTACTAAACTACATATTAGGCTCTAGCTTAGTTCATTAGTTTTCCGAAGTGTTACATTATCTCCCCATTGGGAACATTCATCCTCGAATGATGATCTTAACACCAAACTAAATTAGAAAATCAAGACTAGCAGGCCATCATGCATGAAACATCAAAAATATGCAAAACTTACAAATGCATTATTCAAAAGGAGGAAACTTCAACTCCATCTCAAGACATTGTCAATGCAATACAAGGAAGTAAGAACTACATCTACTAACCCAATATACATGAAATTCATCAATTCCCATAAACATGGGAGGAACTACCTTCTCCAACTCAAAGCAAGCTCAACACAACAATATGGAGTCAATATGCCATTTCATAAGAGCATAACTAAGCATGTTAATCAAATCATCTCATGAAGTCAAATATGCAATCATCATACTAAAATGCAATCAACATGAGGAACATATAAATCATGAAAACTCAATTTATGCTAAATATGAATTCTCACAAGAAAATGCTTATCATAAGGAAATCATAAAGAACATTCATAGCATTAATGACTTCCAAAATACCAACTCAAGAAAACTACTTACCTCAAGATTGGATATGATTAGAAGGAAAAAAATGAGGATAGCGGGACTACATATCGGCCTCGGCCTCCCATGTATCACCCTCAACTAAATGATTCGTCTACCAAACCTTCACGGAGGCTACTTCCTTGTTTCTCAATCTCTTTACTTGCCGGTCTAGAATCTCTACCGGAATCTCTTCATAGGAAAGACTCTCATAAACTCCCAAACCCTCTAAAGGAATGATAGTTACCGGATCACCAATGCACTTCTTGAGCATAGAAACATGAAATACCAGGTGAACCGGAGCCAATTCATTTGGCAAGTCTAATTCATAGGACACTTTACAAATACGCTTCAAGATTTGATATGGGCCTACATACCAAGGACTAAGTTTCCCCTTCTTTCCAAACCTCATCACACCTTTCATAGTTGAGATTTTTAAATAGACCCAATCATTAACTTCAAATTCTAGATCCCTTCTTATAATATAGGTATAAGACTTTTGTCGACTTTGGGACGTCCTCAACCTCTCTCTAATGAGTCGGACCTTCTCAATGTCCTCATAAACTAACAAGATAATGACGAATGAAATAACATCTGACTATCTATGAAGCCTCTAAACAACTGAGATAGATGTCAGGACAAGCCCCGCGACATCCTAATGAACTAATAATAGAACTAAAAGTAATAAAATGAATCCTTCAGAGAACAAGAAGGCTCAGCACAAGACTCTGAGTGCTCAACTGGATCAACGATGCGCTGGATGCTGATCTTGGTTACCTATGTTTGCATCATAAGAAGATACAGTCCAAATGGCATCAGTACATTGGATGTACGAGTATGCGAGGGGAATTCTAAAACAAGACATATGCCTGAAAGGAACTGAAAAAACTTACCTAGCTCAACTTAACTGAACTCATTTAAATATAAAACAGTATAAAACAAGTGCAATATAAATAAAAGCTTTTTTAAAACATGGATGTCAATGTTGTATATTTGGAAATACAATAATACTCTGTGTGTATGCAAAGATACAATATAACTCTGAAATATATGCAAAAATACAATTAAATTGTGTATATAAGAATACAATTACTTCTGTGGGAGTTTCTTTAACCGGCAATGATCACGTAAGAGCTATTGTGATGATACAACGTTCCTCACGCTGCCAGGGCCATCCTATACCTTGTCGAGGATATAGAACCTGAACTATTAAGTGGATCCACACCTCAAACCACCCAACCAGAGATCTACACCTCTTACCATATAGTGCTTCAAACAGAGCCACGACAATACTTGAGTGCTAACTATTATTTTAAGCAAAATTCTATCAACAGTAGATGGTCATCCCAATTTCCTTTAAAATATATGACACACACCCTCAACATATCCTCTACGGTTTGGATGGTTTGCTCCGCTTGACCATCCGTTTGAGGGTGAAAGGCCGTACTAAGCTTGACCTTAGTACCATGCCCTTTTTGGAATGCCTTTCAAAAATGTGAAGTAAATTGAGTACCCCAATCCGAAATAATAGATAAGGGAACCGCATGCAACTTCGCTATCTCTTTGATGTACAACTTGGCATAGTCTTCCGCCAAAAATGAAACCTTGATGGGAATAAAGTGGGTGGATTTCGTCATTCTATCAACGATGACCCAAATAGAATCATGTTGCCTTCTAGTACGAGACAAACCCACTATAAAATCCATATTCACATCCTTCCACTTCCAAGTGGGAATTTCTATATTTTGGGACAAACCTCCGCGCCTTTGATGCTTGACCTTAACTTGTTGGCAATTTGGACACTGGGCTACAAAACCCGCTATATCCTTCTTCATACCATTCCACCAATAGACTTCCCATAGGTCATGGTACATCTTGGTGGCTCCCGAATGAATAGAATATCGCGAACCATGAGCTTCTTCTAGTATTTTCTCTCTCAAGCGATCAACATCCAGAACACATAATCTACCTTCGTACCTAAGCACCCCATCTCCACCATGGGATAAAGCCTCAACTGACTTGTTGAGTACCGACTCTTTCAACTACATTAATATGGGATCAAGGCCTTGTTTAGACTTCACATCAACCACAAAGGATGATTCAGAACCATGATGGACCATGACACCACCCTTGGTGGAATCCACTAGTTGGACACCTAACCGGGCCAACCTATGTACATCACAAACTAACTCCTTCTTCTCATCCTCTATATGATCTACACTACCCATGGACAATCAACTTGGGGCATCCGCAACTACATTGGCTTAGCCGGAGTGGTAAAGGACACTCATGTCATAATCCTTTAAAAGCTCTAACCACCTTCTTTCTTGTAGATTCAAGTCTGGTTGGCTAAACACATATTGGAGACTCTTGTGATCAGTGAACACATCAACATGCACCCCATATAGATAATGTCTACATATTTTCAAATAAAGCACTACCGCCGCTAGTTCAGGATCATGGGTTGGATAATTATTTTCATGAATCTTGAGTTTCCTTGAAGCATAGGCAATCACCTTACCATGTTGCATAAGTAAACATCTCAAACCCACTCTAGAGGCATCACAATAAACAACAAAACCATCGGCACCCTCCGGTAAGGTCAACACCGGAGCAGAAGTAAGTCTATCTTTCAACTCTTGGAAGCTTTTCTCACAAGCCTCCGACCACACAAACTTTCCCTTCTTTTGAGTCAAAGCCTTCAACGGAGAAGCAATGGAGGAAAAACCCTCAACAAACCTTCTATAGTAACCAGCCGAACCCAAAAAACTTCTAATATCGGTAGGAGTTAGAGGTCTAGGTCAACCCTTGACCGCATCCTTCTTATTAGGATCTACCTTAATACCCTTGCTCGACACAATATGACCAAGGAAGGATACAAATCTTAGATAAAACTCACACCTACTAAACTTTGCATACAATTAGTGGTCTTTAAGGACTTGCAATACAATCCTCAAATAGTTCATGTGCTCATTTTCACTCTTTGAATAGATCAAAATGTCATCAATAAACACTATCACAAACATATCAAGATAGTGCCTAAATACTCTATTCATTAGGTCCATGAATACCACCGGGGAATTTTTTAGACAAAAGGACATTACTAGGAACTCATAGTGACCATATCTTATTCGAAAAGTCATCTTAGGAATGTCAACCCCTCTCACCCTTAGTTGGTGATAGCCTCTTGAAGTTTATCAAACAAGTCATCAATTCTAGGAAGGGGATACTTATTCTTTACAGTCACCTTGTTCAATTGGCGGTAATCAATACACATTCTAAGGAACCCATCATTCTCTCTAACAAACATTACCGGAGCACTCCATGGAGAGATACGCGGTTGTATAAAGCCTTTTTCTAACAAACAATATCGGAGCACTCCATGGAGAGATACTCGGTTGAATAAAGCCTTTCTCTAACAAATCCTTGAGTTGCTCCTTCAACTCTTTCAACTCGGCCGGAGCCATTCTATAAGGAGGAATGGAGATAGGTTGCATATCCGACAAGAGATCAATGCCAAAGTTTATTTCCCGTTTGGGAGGAATGCCGGACAAGTCATCGGGAAAGACTTCCAAAACTCACTCAGCACGGGGACCGCGTCTGAGGAAGGGGCTTCAAACTCAACATCCATAACCCTAAAAATATGGTAAATACACCCCTTGAAGATCATTTTCCTAGCTTTTAGACAAGAAACAAATTGACCTCTAGGAATAGAATTTCCCTCCATCCACTCTAAAGTAGACTTATTTGAAAATTGGAACTTTTCTACCCGAGTCCTACAATCAATAGAGGCATAACATGCATGCAAGCAATCCATACCCAAAATTACATCAAAATCTAATATGTCTAACTCCACCAAATCCACCAAGGTAAATTTATGGGACAAATAAATAGGAAAACTCCTATAGACTATTTTTGCTACTACCGAGTCACCAACTGGGGTAGGAATCGAAAAAGGTTCTTCTAAAACTTTGGGGTGTATTTCAAATTTCATAGCCACAAAACGTGTAACAAATGACAAAGTGGTGTTGTGATCTAATAATGCATAAACATCAATAGAAAAGACTTGTAACATACCCGTCACCACATTCGGGGAACTCTCTTGGTCACCTCGGGTTTAAAGAGCATAGAAACGGTTCTTCTTGGGAGCATCAGAATTTGAACCACTAGGAAGAGCTTGCTTGCCATCTCTAACTTGAACCTTTAGCATGGGACAATATCTCATCATATGAACACTCTTCCCACAACTAAAACAACCATCCGTGCCCACAAGACACTTACCATCATGTTTCTTGCCACTCTGGGCACAAGTAGGCCTTGTCATAGAAGATCCACCACCATTGCCTCTTTGAGGCTTAGGGTTAGACACCCTATCCTTTTTGGCCCTTGGAGCACTAAAGGAATCTTGGTTGGAGAACCTTCTCTTGAACTTTGGTCTACCTTTGTAACACTTCGGAAAATAATAGGTTAAACTAGAACCTAAACGTAAGGGTAAAGATCATAAAATGACTCCCCTAATGTTAGTAAATCAATTAAGGTTGAAAAGAGGTCTGTTTGAGTAAGGCCAAGGGGCAAGTTCCAAGGCAAAAAGGGCCAAGAAAAGGCCAAAGGCCAAGACTGCCCCTAGCTAGAAGGACACTGCCCCACCTTCAGGAGTGGGACCACGGACCGTGGTCTACTCCACGGCCCATAAAGCTTCCTTGACATTGGAAAATTGGCCACCCTTTGGCCTAGCTACTGCCTCAACTTCACGAGAGGGACCACACCTCGTTTAACCCTTCGAGAAGAAGACTTGGTCAACATAGCTAAAGACCCCAAATGGCAAGCTCACTACCTCAAGGACCACGAGAGGGACCACGGATTTTGGTCTTGAGCACGACTCGTGGTCTTGAGCACGGTTCGTGGAGCAGCTCGTGGTAATGCCTTGGGCTTGTGAGCCTAAGGAACCATGTTCCTAGAAACTGCCTCACCTCACGGTCAGGACCACGGGTCGTGGTCCACACCATAACTCGTGAAGGGTGGCTCGTGGTCCCTGACGTGGGCAATTAAATGAGGGTCAATTAAGTGAATTCCATTTTAATCTAATTAAAGTGGTGTTGTTTTGTGTATTTTTAGGAAAGTATATAATTTGTTTTTAAGTCAAAATCCGTTATTATAAGTCATTATACTCAAACACCCAAATAAAATAAAAAACTCCCTCTTCTCTCAATATTTCTCTCTCTAAACTCAAGAAAGATTGGAGCTAGGGTTTGTGGATTTCTAAGGTTCTTCCTCAAATTTCTTGGAGTTTCTTAGTCAAGGTATGGATGATTTTAATCTTTGGGTAGCTATCACCCAAAGATCCCCTTCAAACTATGTTTTTAAGATTCCAAATCCCCCAAACTAGGGTTTTTAATCTATGTCATGGGTCTTCTTCCAAAACATTTTCGAATGTTTAATTATGGTTTATTATGGTTAATATGATGATTTATGATTGGAATGTTGGATTATTGTTGAAATATAATGACAATCTCCCTTGGACCCATGATTCCCCCTTCTTCCTAAATTGTGAACTATGGTATGGCTTGATTGATGATGGGAGCTTGACAATTGATTATGTTTACATTGATTAATTTGTTGAATAATAATATGTGGTAATTCTATAATATAGGGTTGATCTTGATTCATAGCCTTGAAGGGAAACTTGTTAGGGTTTATACATGTTGATGAGAAATGTATACGAACTTGTGATTCACTTAGATAGTGATGATCCTATGACTATTGTGTAATTGTGGTATTGATGCAAGATCCTTTTTCCCTATACCCTTACACTTTATTATGCATGAAGTATGTATGTATGTTTATGATAAGCTTGTTGTGTTGATTGAAAGTCCATTCTCATGAACACACTATGAATATAATGTGAAAGGTTTACTCACATGTTGATAATTCTAAGGTTGAAAGGAAATACTCACCTAATGAATCTATGATCTATTATGATGTATGTTGGTTTGAGTTCTTAGTCCATTGTCTCATGAACATGAACTTAAGTAAAGACTTATTAAGAATTCTGAAGGGAATTATGCTTAGCACCGAGTGGATATGAGTATGAGATGGGTTCCTCACGCTAATAGTTGTGTTCCCAATATGGTTATCTCATGAGATGGAAACCTCCACGTTAGTAGTTAGGGTTTTTAGTAGCAATCTCCTTATCCCTTAATTATGTGCCCTCATAGGGTTTTAGCTAGTGGATTCACCTAAATGCTAAAATGTATATTCTACCTTAGGAAAGTAGGACACCTCTTTTCGGTGTGGCGGTAGAACGCCGTATTCCATGTAGCTCACATGGTCTATGTCGGTTCAGGCTATTTTACCTATATGATACGAATATGAACTATGATAAGAACATGAACTTTAATTATGACTTCTTAAGAGGTAGTACTTTGAATGAGTGGGGGTATGGGACTTCACTTATGCATTGCACAAGTAGACTTTAATAGGGGTTATGGTGAGGTTCTCTTATGTTATGAAGACTTATGGAGTATTTATTTATGTTATGTATGGATATTAAGGTTGACTTTACTTGTTACAAGTTATGAACATGAATAAGTCCTTACTTATGTATATTGGTTATGGATGAGGCAAAAGTAAGATATGTATGTTGTTGGTGACCTAAATGTGATACTTAGCATTTTGTAGGGTTATGGTATCTTACCTTTGCATTGCACTAGTATGGCTTTGGGTTTCTTATATGTTGGTTTGACTTATGTTTCTTCATAAATGTGCATAATATGTTTCAAACTTGATAAGTGCATGATTTCAATTAAATGTCCCTTTTATGCATGCTTCAGGCATTTTTATGCATGGCTTCCATACTTAGTACATTATTTGTGCTAACTCATATTTTCTACATTTACTATGAGTGTAGGTTCCGGTCGTTGAGACATACGTCTTCTTTCAAGTGAAGCTTTGGTTGACTATTCCCAAAGCTTTGGTGAGTCCTCTTGGTTTCGAGGACAATATGTCATTCTATTCTAGGTTCTATTCTACTTTCTATTTTTGAGACTTTATTGAGTGTGAAGTGCACCACACTTATGAATGAGAGGCTATAAGATGTTTAGGAACTTTCACTTCTTTCATTACTGTTGAGTCGTGCCTTAGAGTTTTAACTCTATGAATACCTTTTCCTAAATTTTCTCTTGTGTATATAGGATATGAATACAACAAGGGAGAATGCAAGAAGGATGGAAGAGGAGATCGTGAATGAGGGAGTTCCTCCCCAAGGTCCTCAAGAGCCTTAAGGTCCTCAAGCTCCTAATGATGAGGGGTTTATGACAAATGTGGAAATAAGGACGACTCTCCAAACATTAACTCATGCTTTAACGGCTCAAGTCACTAGGGATGCAAGAGTTCAAGTGAACCCCATTGTGAGTACAACCGCTTCAAGGATAAGGGATTTCAAAAGAATGAATCCCCATATGTTCTATGGCTCCAAGGTGGAGGAAGACCCACAAGGTCTTATTGATGAAGTGCTTAAGGTGCTTGATGCTATGGGAGTGTCTTCCCAAGAGAAGGCGGAACTAGCCGCCTACCAATTAAGGGATGTGGCTCAAGTATGGTATGCGAACTGGAAGGATGAGAGACCCATAAGAGCGGTCTCGGTATATTGGGGATTGTTCAAAATGGCCTTCCTTCATAGGTTCTTTCCCTTAGAGTTGAGGGAACGAAAGATGCAAGAATTCATCAACCTTTGCCAAGGCGGTATGAGTGTGAAGGAGCATTGCCTTAAGTTGACCCAATTGTCTAAGTATGCTCCTACCTTAGTGGCGGAGAGATAAACAAATTTATTATGGGGGTATCCGACTTGGTAGTCAATGAATGTCATTCGGCAATGCTCATCCCAAGTATGAATATTTCACGTCTTATGGTTCATGCTGAACAAATTGAGAAACAAAAGCTCAAGTAAGTGAATACAGAAGTGAAGAGGGCAAGAACCGATGATGGGAATTCTTCCAAGGGTAAATTTGAGGGCCAAGGTAAACCAATATTTAAGAGAAGGTTATCCAACCAAGGCTCTCCTAGTGCTCCAAAGGTCAACAAGGATAGGGTGTCTACACGTAAGCCACTAGGAGGTAATAGTGGTAGCTCTTATGTTGAAAGACCTAGTTGTGTAAAGTGCGGTAAAAATTATTATGGTAAGTTCTTAGTTGTCATGGATGGTTGCTTTAGTTGTGGGAAGATCAGACATATGAAGAGAGATTGTCCCATACTAAGGGCTCAAGGAAGAGAGGGCAAGCAAGTCCCTACTAGTGATTCAATTCCGATGCTCCCAAGAAGAACCGCTTCTATGCTCTTCAATCCCGAGATGATCAAGAGAGATCCCCGGATGTTGTGACCGATATGTTACAAGTCTTCTCTATTGATGTTTATGCACTGTTAGACCCCAGTGCCACTATATCATTTGTTACACCTTTTGTGGCTATGAAATTTGAAATACTCCCCAATGTGCTAGAAGAACCTTTTTCGGTGTCTACCCCGGTTTGTGACTCAGTAGTGGCAAAAAGAGTCTATAGGAGTTGTCCTATTTTTTTGTCTCATAAAGTTACTTTGGTTGATTTGGTAGAATTAGACATGCTTGATTTTGATGTAATTTTGGGAATGGATTGGTTGCATGCATGTTATGCCTCAGTTGATTGTAGGACTCGAGTAGTAAAGTTCCAATTTCCAAATGAGTCTACTTTAGAGTGGAAGGGGGGAATTTCAATCCCTAGAGGTCAATTTGTTTCTTGTCTCAAAGCTAGGAAAATGATCTCTAAGGGGTGTATTTATCATATTGTTAGGGTTGTGGATGTTGAGTCCAAGGTCCCTTCTTTAGAGTCGGTCCCCATGGTGAGTGAGCTTCTGGAAGTCTTTCCCAATGACTTTCTCGGCATTTCTCCTAAATGGGAAATAGACTTTGGCATTGATCTTTTGCCGGATAAACAACCAATATCCATCCGTCCTTGTAGAATGGCTCCGGCTGAGTTGAAAGAGTTAAAGGAGCAATTGAAGGATTTACTAAACAAGGATTTTATTCAACCAAGTATCTCTCCATGGGGTGCTCCGATATTGTTTGTTAACAATAAGTATGTGTCCCTTAGAATGTGTATTGATTATCGCCAACTAAACAAAGTGACCATAAATAATAAGTATCCCCTTCCAAGGATCGATGACTTGTTTGATCAACTCCAAGGGGCTAACTATTTCTCCAAAATAGGTCTTCATTCCGGTTACCATCAACTAAGGGTAAGAGGGGTTGACATTCCCAAGTTGGCCTTTAGGACCCGATACGGTCACTATGAATTTATGGTGATGTCATTTGGGTTGACCAATGCCCCGGTGGTATTCATGGACCTAATGAATAGAGCTTTTAGGCACTATCTTGATATGTTGGTGATAGTGTTTATTGACAATATTTTGATCTACTCAAAGAGTGAAAATGAGCACATGAACCGTTTAAGGATTGTATTGCAAGTCCTTAGAGACCACCAATTGTATGCAAAGTTTAGTAAGTGTGAGTTTTGTCCGTAGCCTTTCTTGGTCATATTGTACTGAGCAAGGGTATTGAAATTGATCCTAAGAAGACGGATGCGGTCAAAGGTTGGCCTAAAACTCTAACTCCTACCGATATTAGAATCTTTTTGGGTTTGGCCGGTTACTATAGGAGGTTTGTTGAGGGTTTCTCCTCCATTGCTTTTCCATTGACAACCTAGACTCAAAAGAAAGCTAAATATATGTGGTTAGAGGTTTGTGCGAAAAGCTTCCAAAAGTTTAAATATAAGCTTACTTCCGCTCCGGTGTTGACCTTACGAGAGGGTACCAATGGGTTTGTGGTATATTGTGACGCTTCTTGAGTGGGTTTGGGATGTGTCCTTATGCAACATGGTAAAGTGATTGCCTATGCTTCGAGGCAACTCAAGGTACATGAAAAGAATTATCCAACTCATGATCTCAAATTAGCGGCGGTACTATTTTCTTTGAAAATATGGAGACATTACCTTTATTGGGTCCATGTAGATGTTTTCACCGATCACAAGAGTCTTCAATATGTGTTTACCCAAAAAGACTTGAATCTCCGACAAATAAGGTGGTTAGTACTTTTAAAGGATTATGACATGAGTGTCCTTTACTACCCCGGAAAATCTAATGTAGTTGTGGATGTCCTAAGTCGATTGTCCATGGGTAGTGTGGCTCATGTAGAAGATGAGAAAAAGGAATTGGTTCGTGATGTGCATAGGTTGGCCTGGTTAGGTGTCCAACTAGTGGATTCCACCATGGGTGGTGTCATGGTAAATCATAGTTCCAAATCATCCTTTGTGGTTATTGTGAAGTCTAAACAAGGCCCTGATCTCGTATAAATAGAGTTGAAAGAATCGGTACTCAACAAGTTCATTGAGGCTTTCTCCCAAGGGGGAGATGGGGTGCTTAGGTACCAAGGTCGATTATGTGTTCTAGATGTTGATGGTTTGAGAGAGAAGATTTTATAAGAAGCTCATGGTTTGCAGTATTCTATTCACACGGGAGCCACCGATATGTATCGTGACCTATGGGAAGTCTATTGGTGGAATGGTATGAAGAATGATATATCAGATGTTGTAGCCAAGTTTCCAAATTGCCAACAAGTTAAGACCGAGCATCAAAGTTCCATAGGGTAGTCCCAAAATATAGATATCCCCACTTGGAAGTGGGAGGATGTGAATATGGATTTTATTGTGGGTTTGCCTCGTACTCGAAGGAAACATGATTCTATTTGGGTCATTATTGATAGAATGACAATGTCCGCCCACTTTATTCCCATCAAAGTTTCATTTTCGGCGGAAGACTATGCCAATTTATACATAAAGGAGATAGTGAAGTTGCATGGGGTACCCTTATCTATTATTTTGGATCGGGTTACCCAATTTACTTCACACTTTTGGAAGGCTTTTCAAAGAGGGCTTGGTACTAAGGTCAAGCTTAGCACGACCTTTCACCCTCAAATGGATGGTCAAGAAGAATGCACCATTCAAACCTTAGAGGACATGTTGAGGGCATGTGTCATAGATTTTCAAGGTAATTGGGATGACCATCTACCGTTGATTGAGTTTGCCTACAACAATAGTTACCACTCAAGTATTGCCATGGCTCCGTTGAATCACTATATAGTAGGAGGTGTAGATCTATGGTACCGTGGTTTTGAAATGGGTGAAATTGCTCTAATTGGTCCCGAACTAGTTTATGAGGCCATTGAAAAAGTCCGACTCATAAGAGAGAGGTTGAGGAGGGCCCAAAATCGGTAAAAGTCTTATGCCGACAATAGAAGAAGGGATCTGGAATTTAAGGTTGGTGATTGGGTGTATTTGGAAATATCACTTATGAAAGATGTGGTGAGGTTTGGCAAGAAGGGGAAACTTAGTCCCCGGTATGTAGGCCCATATCAAGTTTTGAAGGCTATTGGGAAAGTTGCCTATGATTTAAACTTGCCAAATGAATTGGCTCCAGTTCACCTGGTATTTCATGTTTCTGTTCTCAAGAAGTGTATTAGTGATCCAGTAACTATCATTCCCTTAAAGGGTTTGGGAGTTGATGAAAGCCTTTCCTATAAAGAGATTCTAGACCGGCAAGTTCAGAGGTTGAGAAACAAAGAAGTAGCTTCCGTTAAGGTTTTATGGAGGAATCACTTAGTTGGGGTGCTACATGGGAGGCCGAGGCCGATATGAAGTCCCGCTATCCTCATATTTTTCCTTCTACTCCTATCCAAACTTGATGTAAGTAGTTTTCTTGAGTTTGGTGTTTTGGAAGTCATATGCGCATGAGTGTTCTTTATGATTTCCTTATAATGTGCATGTTCTTGTGAAAATTCATATTTTGCATGAATTGAGTTTCCATGATTTATATGTTCCTCATGTTGATTTGTATTGTAGTATGATGATTGCATATTTGACTTCATGAGATTATTTGATGAAATATGCAATGATGAGTTTTGAGCATATTGGGTGGTGGATGTAGATCCTACTTCCTTGTGATTGCATTGGTTATGTGTTGAGATGGAGTCGATGTTTCCTCCTATAAATTGTGTATTTTTGTTCTATTGCATGCATGATGGGCAGCTAGTCTTGAGCATTTATTTCCGTAAGGTGTCTAAATCGTCATTCGAGGACGAATGTTTCCAAGGGGGAGATATTGTAACACTCTGGAAAATGGTAGGTTAAACTAGAACCTAAACGTAAGGGTAAAGACCATAAAATGACTCCCCGAATGTTAGTAAATCAATAAATGTTGAAAAGAGGTCTATTTGGGTGAAGGCCAAGGGGCAAGTGCCAAGGCAAAAGGGGCCAAAGGCCAAGGCTGCCCCTAGCTAGAAGCACACTGTCACACCTTCACGAGTGGGACCACGGACCGTGGTCCACTCCACGACTCGTGAAGGGACTTGTAAAGCTTCCTAGGCCATGAAAAAATGGCCACCCTTTGGCCTAACTACTGCCTCAACTTCACAAGAGAGACCACGGCTCGTGGATCCCTTCGTGAAGAACGTTTGGGCAAAGTACCTAAGGGCCCCAAATGGGTAGCTCACTGCCTGAAGGACCACGAGAGAGATCACGGCTCATGGATCCCTTCGTGAAGAACGCTTTGGAAAAGTACCCAAGGGCCCCAAATGGGAAGCTCACTGCCTGAAGGACCACGACTTGTGGTCTTGACCACGGCTTGTGGTCTTGACCACGGCTCGTGGTCTGGACCATGGCTCGTGGAGCCCCTCGTGGTAATTCCTTCAGATTGTGAGCCAAAGGCACCATGTTCCTAGACAATCCCTCACCTTCACTGCCAGGACCACGGGTCGTGGTCCACACCACGGCTCGTGAAATATGGCTCATGGTCCCTAACGGAAGCAATTAAATGGGGGTCAATTAAGTCAATTCCTTTTTAGTCCAATTAAAGTGGGGTTGTTTTGGGTATTTTAGGGAAAGTATATAAGTTGTTTTAAAGTAAAAATCCATTATTCTAAGTCATTGTACTCAAACACCCAAATCAAATACAAAACTCCCTCTTCTCTCAATATTTCTCTCTCTAAACTCAATGAAGAAGAAATGAGCCATTGGAGCTAGTGTTTGTGGATTTATAAGGTTCTTCCCCAAATTTATTGAAGTTTCTTAGTCAAGGTATGGATTATTTTCATCTTAGGGTAGCTATCACCCAATGAGCCCCTTCAAACTATGTTTTTAAGATTCCAAATCCCGCAAACTTAGGGTTTTCAATCTATGTCATGGTCTTCACGCAAAACGTTTTTGATTGTTTAATTATGGTTTATTATGGTTAATTATGATGATTTATGATTGGAATGTTGGATTATTGTTGAATTATGATGAAAATCTCCCTTGGACCCATGATTTCCCCTTCTTCCTAAATTGTGAACTATGGTATGGCTTGATTGATGATGGGAGCTTGACAATTGATTATGTTTACATTAATTAAGTTGTTGAATCAGGATATCCCTCTATATAATGTGGTAATTCTACAAGTTAGGGTTGATCTTGATTCATAGCTTTGAAGGGCAACTTGTTAGGGTTTATACATGTTGATGAGGATTGTATATGAACTTGTGATTCACTTAGATAGTGATGATCGTATGAGTATTGTGTAATATTGGTACTGATACAAGATCCTTCTTCCCTATACCTTTACACTTGATTATGCATGAAGTATGTATGTATGTTTATGATAAGCTTGTTGTGTTGATTGAAAGGCCATTATCATGAACACGCTAAGAAAAAGATGTGAAAGGCTTACTCACATGTTGATGATTCTAAGGTTGAAAGGACATCCTCACCTAATGAATCTATGAGCTATTATTATGTATTTTGGTTTGGGTTCCTAGTTCCTTCTCTCATGAACATGAACTTAAGTAAAGGCTTATTATGAATTCTAAATGGAATTATGCTTAGCACCGAGTGGATATAAGTATGAGATGGGTTCCTTCACGCTAGTAGTTGGGTTCCCAATATTGTTATCTCATGAGATGAAAACATCCACATTAGTAGTGAGGGTTTCTAGTAGTTATCTCCTTATCCCATTACTATGTGCCCACATAGGTTTTTAGCTAGTGGAACCACCTAAAAGCTAAAATGTGTGTTCTACCTTAGGCAAGTAGGACACCTCTTTTCGGAGTGGGGTAGAACACCGGATTTCATGTAGCTCACATGGTCTATGTCGGTTAAGGCAATTTTCCTTATATGATACCAATATTAACTATGATAAGAACATGGACTTTAATTATGACTTCTTAAGAGGTACTTCTTAGTATGAGTGGGGGTATGGGACTTCAATTATGCATTGTACAAGTAGACTTTAAGAGGGGTTATGGTGAGGTTCTCTTATGTTATGAAGAATTATGGATTATATATGTAAGATATGTAGGGATGTTAAGGTTTACTTTACTTGTTACAAGTTATGAACACGAATAACTCCTTACTTATGTATATTGGTTATGGTTGGGCTATGGTATCTTATCTTTGCATTGCACTAGTATGGCTTTGGGTTGCTTATATGTTGGTTTGACCTATGTTTCTTCATCAATGTGCATAATGGCTTTCAAACTTGATAAGTGCATGATTTAAACTAAATGTCCCTTTTATGCATGTTTCAAGGATTTTTATGCATGGCTTCCATACTTAGTACATTATTTGTACTAACCCATATTTTCTACATTTACTATGAGTGTAGGTTCCAGTCGTTGAGATGTAATTCTTCTTTCAAGTGAAGCTTGGGTTGACTATTCCCTAACCTTGGTGAGTCCTCATGGTTCGAGGAGAAGAAGCCATTTTTTTCTAGCTTCTATTATACTTTCTATTTTTGAGACTTTATTGATGTAAAGGGATTTGACCCTAATTGTACTCTCTATTGTACTATATGGTGATTGTGACAAGGTCTAGACTCTTATATTCGTTTATGAAAAGGAAGTTGAATTCGATTGTAAAAGTTTTAAATTATCCGCATCATTTCGTACTTATGTTCATGATTATGCTAAGGGCTTGTATGAGAACCCTTCAGGGTCAAGTACGCCATGTTACATCTAGGGGGTAAGACCGGGTCGTGACACCCTTGACCCTTAAATTTACCCTTGGAAGAATTTCCATCATCGGACCTTACCCTTTTTACCTTTCTATTCTTCTTCCTAAGCTTTATATCCACCACTTGTTAAGAATACACCATTAGACGTGAGATTTCCATATTATCATGTAGCATTGCCGCACGAAATTCTTCTTCAATCAAGTTGGACACCCCATCACAAATCGACTCATCTAATCCCTCGGATTCGCCACTAAAGACGGAGAATACTTGGAAAACTTAGTGAACTTTAGAGAATATTATTTAGCACTCATACATCCTTGATGAAGGTTGATAAATTCCTTCACCTTTTCTTCCCTCTTCTCTCGGGGAAAGAACCTATCAAGGAATGCTTTCTTGAATACCTCCCAATCTATGGGACCCACTTCAACCGGCCTATTACCCTTCCATTGAGTTTACCATACTTGGGCCACATCCTTCAATTTATAAGCGGCTAGCTCTGCTTTCTCGATAGAAGTCACCCCCACATCATCAATTACATTGTAGACCTCCTCCATGAACTCTTGAGGATCTTCATTCACTTTGGAACCAAAGAACATAGGAGGGCTCATTCTTGTGAACTCTCTCAACCTTGAAGCCATGGTGTTCACATAAGGGTTCAATCGAGGCCCAACTTCCTTATTAGCTTGCGTCGTCATGGCTTGGGCTTGAGTTGTCACGGCTTGTGCTTGAGTCATCATGGCTTGAGTCAATGTTTGGAGAGCCTCCCTTATTTTCACAGTTGTCATAGCCCCCTCATCATTAGGAGCTTGAGGGTCTTGAGGAACTTGGGGAGGAACTCCCTCATTCACATTCTCCTCTTCCATCATCCTTGCATTTTCCCTTTTTGTATTAATTGCCTATAAACACAAGAGAAGGGTTAGGAAAATGACTTCATAGAGTTAGGACTCTAAAGAGCGACTAAGAAGTAATGAATGAAGGGAACTTTTTTAAACATCTTATAGACTCTCATTCATAAGTGTGACACGTTTCACACTCATGAACAAGACTCTACTAGACGTGGTTTATGAGACATCAACTTAAAAATCATCCCAAAACCTTATGCTCTGATACCAAGTTTGTCATGACCCGAACCTACACCCCAAACGTGACACGGCGTACTCGACCCCGAAGGGGTCTCATACAAGCCCTTAGCATAATCATAAGCATAAGCAATAGAAATGATGCGGAATTTAAAACTTTTCCAATAGAAGTCTTTTTCATAAAACCAATATAGAAGTCTAGACCTTGTCTGTAAACCATCTAATACAATCAAATACAATCTTAGGGTCGCAGCCCTTTACAACATAGTCTTGAAAATAGGAAGTACAAAAAGGAACTTAGAAATGAATAAGTCTTGTCCTCGAACCATGAGGACTGACCAAGCTTGGAGAATAGTCAACCCAAGCTTTACTTGAAAGGAGAAGTAAACCTCAATGACCGGAACCTACACTTATAAGAAAATGTAGAAAATATGGGTTAGCACAAAAATGTACTAAGTATGGAAGCCATGCATAAAAATCCTTAAAACATGCTTAAAAAGGGACATTTAGTTGAAATTATGCACTTTGTCAAGTTTAAGAATCATCATGCACATTAGTGAACTTACATCGTCAAACCATCTCATAAGCAAGGAGACATTCATATTCATAGCTTGTAATAAGTAAAGTTACTCTTGGAAACAATTCATATCATGCGTACATAGATTCATATATCTTCATGGCATAAGGAAACCACACTATAACCCCTTTATAAGTCCACTTGTGCAATGTATATGTGAAGTCCCATACCCCCACTCACACTAAGCAAAGCTCATTAAGAAGTCATAAGTATAGTCCATGTTCATAGTTCATGTTCATGGTTACTAGTTTATGTTAAGCATACATTAACCCATAAATTAAAGCATCATGTCATAAAAGAACATACCACAATCACTCTCAAAGTCTACTTTTGTAATTCATGAATGAAGTCCCATACCCCCATTCATGCTAAGTAGAACCTCTTGAGAAACCATAGTACATAACTCATTTTCTTGTTCATAATTCATATTCTTTTTCATGTCATGTAGGGAAAATAGCCTTAACCGACATAGACCATGTGAGCTACATGGAATCCGGTGTCATGTCGTACACTGAAAAGAGGTGTCCTACTTGCATAAGGTAGAACTAACATGTTTAGATTTTAGGTGGATCCAATAGCTAATGGTGGGAACATAGTTATGGGATAAGGATATTGCTACTAGAAACCCGGACTAAGTGAGGTAAAAGGTTTCCATCTCATAAGACAACTGACTTTGGGAAGCCAGACTTTCTAATGTAAACACTTCCATCTCCTATTCATATCCACTCGGTACTAAGCATAATTCCCTTTAATATTCATGTTAAGTCTTTAATTGAGTTCATGTTCATGAAAGAGTGCCCTAGCACTCAAACCAGCATCGTATCATGATATCTCATAGATTTATTAGGTGAGAATGGACTTTCAACCTTAGAATCAATGTTATGTGAGTAAACCTTTCACATCATGGTAATAGTGTGTCATGAGAATAACCTTTAAATCAACACGACAACATTATCATAGTCATAGACAATTCATGCATAAGCAAGTATAAGGGTATGGGGAGAATGATCTTGCAACAATACCACAATAGTCATAGGATCTCCACTATCTAAGTGAATCATAAGCTCATACATAATTCTCATCAACATGTACAAACCCTAATAATTTTCTTCAACTCTATGAATAAACTCAACCCAAACATCTAGAATTTCTACATTATATAGGGGAATATAATGATTCAATAAGTCAATTAATATAAACATAATCAATTGACATGCTTTAATAATCAATCAACCCACAACATAAATTCACAATTTAGCAATATGGGGGACTCATGGGTTCTTGGGAGTTTTTTTTATCATATATCAACAATTAATCATCAATTCAAACCAAATCCACCATAATCAACCATAATCAACTATAAATAAACAATTGAAAATGTTTTTAAAGAGAACCCATGACTTGGATTGAAACCATATGTTTTGGGGAAAATAGAATCTTTGAAATCAAGTTTTGAAGGGACTCTATGGGTGGAGACTACCCACAGATGAAAATCCACCATACCTTCGAAAGATTTCCACACGAAATTGAAGAAGAAAGGCTGCTCCTTGAACTCTAGACTTGACCTTGTTCTTGTTCTTCAATGGAGTCTTAGAGAGAAATATTAGAGAGGGGAGTTGGTTTTTAGTTTGAGTCTTGTGAGTTATGAGCGGTAAAAGGGGGTGGTTAATAGTTAATAAGTACTTTTATATGTCTAAATAAACAATATAAACCGTTCCCACCCTTTAATAATTACAATTGAATTTACCTAACTTAACCCACCCTAGGCCGAATTTGAGGCAGCTTCACAGGCCCCATCAATGACCCCCACCCACGGGGCATGGATGGACCCACGGACTGTACTAGTCACTCATGGTTTGGGTCTGTGGCTCCTCATTTTGGCCAAGGTCCAGCCCTCATTAACGACCCCACCCACAGGGTGTGAGTGGGTCTACGGACACCGTACTGCATGTTCGTAGTTTGTTTTAGAGACTTGAAGAATTGGGGGAGGTCTAGCCTTGACCCATGACCTCCACCTATGGGGCGTGGGTCCACCCACTGATCGTGGGTACCCATTTCATGGGTGGCTGCTATTTTGGCAGCTTTTTGGTTGATGTTTTGGTAGCCTTTTGGCTGCAACCCAAGGCACTTCTCAAGGACCTATAGTTGGTCCTTGGGGGGGTCATGCCTTGACATTTAAGTCCTAAAGAATTAGTACTAAGTAGAGGAGGTTATTTTATGAATTATATTTACATTAAACCCCAATAGGTTAATAAACTACATATTAGGCTCTAGCTTAGTTCATTAGTTTTACGGAGTGTTACAGTCGGGGAGCAACATCAGTAGCAGACCTAGGAGGCATGGGAGCTGTAGAGGGGATAGGATTCACAGAAGGAGCAACACTAGATATACTTGAAGGCCCATGGGCCGGAGTAGGCAACATTGCCTCTGCAGGTAATGTATCAATATCCACAACCGGGGATGTGTCCACCGGGGCTGCCTTCTTCTTCTCGGCCTTGTCCTTTAGATACTCATCCTCGATTCGCCGGATGTCGGTAGAAGATGTGGGAATCACTTCCACATCCTTTTTCGCATCAAAGGGCACTCGAGCACATCTGTACAGCTCGGTGATCAACACTGGAAAAGGTAGAGAGGTTTGGCGTTGTCTAGTCCTCATGGCCATCTCTTAGCCCACAATTATACCCAAGTTGAGACTGCGGCTCTCAATAATGTAAACAAGACAGGCTGCGTTCGTATTGCGTAGAATAAACTCATTCTGGGATGGCATGACAATGTTGTTGATAAAGTCAAACCAGTACCTCACTGCTACATTGAGGTCCTTCTTCTGTATTGGAGCTCCTGCCTCCAACTACCGAGGAGTGCCATGAGATATCAAAGGGCCCAAACACTTCTTCAGGGTCTCCAATGACTTTGTCTTGATCATGTATTGATAGTCATTGAACATGTTGCCGGTGCATTAAAAAACTGCATTGATCTTATAACTGTCACATTTCACCTTCTTACCCTGACAACCACATAATCAACTAGCTTGAATTTAGCGGCCTGCTTCTTCCCTTGTGGCACCAGGGCTCCGTAAACAATGTAGAATTCCCGGACCCAATTTGGAACGTAAGGGCCACGGGGTCTAGTGAATATTTCGAATTTATGGGACCTCAAGCAGCTTATAATCTTCGAGTATCTGTCTATTACTCCATCAGTAGACAACCACTTCTCCGAGTATGATGGTCCTCAATCCCACAGTCTTCAATCTGTTTATAGATCGGGGAGGAGGACCCTAAGCAAGTGGTGCTAGAACCACAGCCTGATTTGGGACAGGAGGAAGAGTAGTGGCCTAGGGAGTCTTGATCCTAGACGGATCATTCAACCTCTTGAAATGCAACTCAGCTCTCTGGGCTGACAATAACCCACCATCCTCAAGCTCAGAAGTTGCAGCCTGAAGGTCTTTGTGGTCACCATCACTATCAGAGGTGGTGAGATGAGTGACATATATCCCCTCACTACCGGAGCTGGCCTCCAGTGATGCAGACGTAGGTACCTTGCCTTTCCCTTTGCCTTTCCCACTGGTGGTAGGCAGCTTGGTTGCCTTTTCTCGGGATGCAGTTGTATCCTCAGTAATTATGATTCCCTTTACCCTCTTGTGGTGCGGCATGTCTCTACCTTCAACTTTTGGTCTAGCCAAATCTGCAAACACAACAAAGTAAGTTAGAACGATTACAAAAACAATGCAGAAAATAAACTACAGAAAGAATTGTCGAACCGATCGGCGAATCGCCGAATCACCGAATCACTTTTGCGGGCTAGATTGGGTTCGCCAAAAGGATAGGCTCAAATACATTCCAGAAAAATGGCTTGTCGGCGAGGGGAAAGGCTATTTGGTAAATTGTCGACATCATTCAGCGAGCATAGACAAGCCCGCCGAAAGTTACAGTGTATTTTAGGGGTTAGGGACGGAGAAAGGGCGATCAAAGAAAACATTTGGCAAGTCGCCGAGTGCACCCGGCGAACTCAAGCTTCTCGTCGAAAATTACAAACTCAACAATAGCTTAAAATTAAAGGCGATAAAGGGGGACTCGGCGAGCTTAACCCAGCTCGCCAAACTGCCCAACGTGCCATTATCAACCTCAACTTCCAAAATCAACCCCACAGCCCCAGAAAATAGAATCAAAATATACACATTTTTAATTAGACACAGAACCATATGACTCATGCCACCGGGGTACTCAGACTTTCTCCGGGTTGGCCAAAATTGGCCATTTGACGAAAGTAGCCCTTAAGAATGACGTTAAATGCTCCATTATTGGGCAAACAACATCAGTTAGCACAAATTTGGGTTACTCAGACTTCACCTGACTAGAATCAACACCAATAAAGCACAACCCACTAGATTTCAATTAATATTAATTAAATCACAAAACTTGGGAAATTAAAAATTAGGCATTTTAAGTGTGATATTGAAATTAAAACAAGAACACATTTACGATTTCAGAGAGGCCCAATACTCCTCAATAATAAAAATACAGTTGAAAATGAGTTTAACCACTAAATACGAGTTTGGGGTTTGGAAAACCAACCTTTAATGCCGAATATGAGAATTTGTAAAGCTAGGCGGCAAAGTATTCAACTATGAACACAAATTCAACGACTAGAAAGAGGTAGAAATGCAAAAATATCGAAAATATAGTGTGGGTGTGATTTTATGAAGTTAAAAGTGATGGAATGTGAAGCATTTTGAAATTTTAAACCTTTGGCCTTTTGAAATCTTTCCAGTTCGCGCTCCTTCGGCGATATTAGTCGACCTCGCTGAACCACTCGGTGATACATCGAGTGGTCACTTACCTCGCCGAATTTTACAGGACCTCCATTTAATCTGGGGGTCCAAATGGCGGACAAAGTCGGGGTCGCCGACCTGTTCGGCGATTCGCCAACTTGTCCATGGGCTCGCCGAGTTTCACAAATTCAATCTTCTGATTTCTTGAGTCCAATGGCGGTCCAAGTAGGGCTGACCGACCTCTTCGGTGAGTCGCCGATAGGAACTTTGGCTCGCCAAACTGCATATTTCAAACACATTCCACACTTTAATCTGAACAATCAACACACGTTATTTAAAAACAAAAATAAAGCTATAAAAATTTGTGTTGCCTCCCAAGAAGAGCCTTATTTAACGTCGTGGAACGACGCAAGTCCTCGCTCAAACCTCATTCTTGGGGTTTGGCATAGTGTCAGTAGGCAACTCCCCTTATTGTCTCGGGTTTAAATGAGAAGAAATTTGACCCATATAGGTCTCTAACTGATTGATATAGACGGAATGAGAAGTCATCGTCTGGTTAAGGGTCGATACATATTTCTTCATCTCCTTCCAAATTTTATCGGACCCTTTAACCTTGTTGAGAATACGAGAGAGCATATCCTCAGACCGGCCACCCCCAGAATCTTTAGGCCTTTGACGCTCATGGGGAGGAACATACCAATCTTTCTTCCCGTCTCTTTCCTTCCCGGTGGGGTTACGATCCCTCCACTCTCTATCACGATCTCTCTAGCCTTCATCCCTGTTCCAACCTTGGTTACCACCTTACCTTGGGTAGTTTGCACGATAACCTCCTTCTTGGTTGGCTAGGAAGTTCACTTCTTCGTTGTACAATGCTTCAAACTTGGCCTCATCGGGGCTTTCACACCCAACACCCACAACATTGACACTTCTAGAACTAGCACCCATGACATTCATGGCTAAAATGTCAAGTTGGGTCATCATATTTGCCATGTTTTGGTCCCTCTCTTGATTTTTCTCAAACTGCTCCTTTCTCGATTTAAAAGTGAGAGGGGAGACCTGATCTTCACTGGTATACCATCCAAAAGATGGGTTGTTATAATGCAAAGTTGTTGAATCAAACCTCCTGGAGAAAGTTGGTCAGATACGCCCTTGTTCACCGAATCAAGGCTTCAGTAAAAATGTTGTCGGGCAAACCATGAGTTGGGCATTGCAACACCAACTTCTTAAATCTTAGCCAAGTCTCATAAATTGGCTCACCCTCCAAACGCTTGAAGCTTTGGTTGTTGTCCTGAAGTGTCATCATCTTCGATAGAGGGGAAATCGCACTTGAAATACAGTGACAAGCTCTTCCCCAGAAGTGATGGACTTTCTTTGCAATTCAGCAAACCATTTACATACTTCTACCATTAAGGAAAATGGGAACAACCTCAACCAGACCGACTCTTGGGATATGTTCTTGAAGGAGAATGGCCCGTAAACATCAACAAAGTTCCTTATATACTCATGGGGATCTTCATGAGCCAACCCACCAAACAATCCTTTCAATTGCAAGAGCTGCAACATGGTTCTTGTAATGTGGAAAACATCTTTCCCTTTAGCCGGAGGCAAGGGAATGGCATCAATTCCACCCACTAGATGAGGGTCATTAGCATTCGGCTCATTGACATCATTGAGGGTGCCGATGTCATCTTATTGGCCCATTTGGCTACAATTGCTTCCGTTGACACTCATCTCCTTTATTTTAAACAACAACACAAAAACCAAAAGTAAAATTAAGAAGATTCAACTATGACTATTACAAAATAACTAAATATTAGTGAGTAACCTAGACTATAGAGGAGGTAAACTTTCCCTCGAACAATTTACCCCAAATCATGTCGATTTCTCTCGAACATCAACAAGCATGCAAAATAAGAACAACCCACACCTTAGTCCATTCACTCTCTCGAGCTGAATGTGTGGGATTGGGTGTAGGATTCACTCTCTCGAGCTGAACCCATGACAACCCAATACCCATAGACCATCAATTAATAATCTTAGTTTTAAAACCTCTCTCTCGAGCAAGCCAAAAACACAAGGGTAGAATTGCATTTGCAACTACAATTCCTAAATTAAACCACAAGTAATGATTGAACTCACTTCTAAAAAGCATTTAAACTATAAATTAGCAATACCCAAAAACTGAATCAGCCTATAATCGCATAATCACACCCTAGGAATTGGGGTTTTAGCTAGACATCATAAAAAGATAAAAATTGTTACCAAATTGAGTTTCCATCAACTTGGTACGATTAATTTCATCTTTACAATGCTCCAATTTGAAGAATCTCAAAGACCCACTTCCAATTTCTCAAAAGTGAGAAACTTCAATTCTTCAAAGCTAAAGGAAACTAGAGAGAATTTGTCTCATAGTTCAAAACATAATAATAGACTCAGATATTATGATATCAGGTACGAAACTAAATGTTCAAAAATGTATTTATAGTTGCCAAAAATGTGCTGCGAAGTGTCACTCTGCAAAGTAAGTCGGGCTCGTCGTACCACTTGGTGAGCCACCCTTTGGTCATTTCCATCGCCCTTCTTCCCTGGCATTCAACAACCTCAAGGTTTGTAACTTTGGCCTATCTAACTCTGCATTGCGGAACCACTCGGTGATCCGCCGATGACTCCTTTCTCTCGCCAACTTGGTTCTTTCCTTCAGGGCTTGGCACTCTGGAACTTTAGTTGGTCAAGTAGCCATTCGGCGACTCGCCAAGTGGACTAGGCGATCACCAGGCTTGCCTTTCTTTATTCTTTTAGCCTGTTTTGTTCCTTTTTGCAAATTAGTGTCCTTGCTTTGTTCCTCAATCCATATACCTGGAAATCAAGGGTTTTACATCACTTATTGGCACAAAATAAGCATTTGAGGACACTAAATCTATATAAATAAAGCCCTAAATCCAAATCTCATACTCATTAGATGTGAGCAGGGTTAGACTTCAAGCTCTCCAGACCTTCGACCTCGGAGGGGTACGAGTCAGGGATCAGCACCCCGACCTACACACAGAAAGTGTGGTCGAGCATATAGAGGGGGCGTCACCATGGTTCAAATGCATGTTATTGGTGTTGTGTAAAAGGTTATATTGTAAGATATTGCCCGCAACTCAGAGATATATATAAGGGTGATAGATCACAGCCTACAAGATCTATAGCAATCGCTTCATCCTCAACATATTCCTCTTCCCCCGGTCCCCAAACACCATCAAATGGAAGATCTGGTAGAGGTAGAGGAATCGGTTCAAGCGTCGGCCTGATCTAAATATATGGACTAGCCGGTTGACAAGATTTAGAGGCGTCTCCAATGGTGGTCACATGTGTATTATTTGTTTTCTCGCACGATGTATATGATTTTAAAGACCTAGGAGTTACTCTATCAAATATTACTCCATTTGTTGCTAAAAATATTAAAATGCAACTAAAGGTGTTATGTGAACCATTTGTAGTATCGACTCCAATAGGATAGTCTATCATACCTAGGCGGGTCTATTATGATTTCTAGTGACAATATGTTGCCGGGATATATTAGCTAAATAGATTGAATTGGAAATTGTTGAATTTTATGTTATCATGGGCGTGGATTGATTATCTTGTTGTTATGCTACTATTGATTGTTGAGACAATATTGTCTGATTCTATTTTCTAGGAGAGCTATTTCTAGAGTAGAAGGGTAGTGCTTCGGTGCCTAGAGGAATGTATTTTTGTTTTCATAAGGCACAAAATCTTATTGCAAAAGGGTGTTTATAGCCTATGGCTCGAGGAAGAGACCTTGAGGCTGAGAAGCAAATGTCGACTCTTCAGTTAGTGCTAGTGTTGCATTAATATCCGTATGTGTTTCCTAAGGAACATCCAAGATTATCCCCCTTTTGAGAAATTGGCTTTTGTATTGATGTGGATCTTAGTACTTAGCCATTACCAATTGCATTTTAAAGAATGTCACTTTCAAAGTTGAAGGAGTTAAAAGAACAATTGAAAGATTTGCTTGATACAGTTTTTATCTGACCATGTATATCTCATTAGGGTGCACCTGTGTTGTTTGTACAGAAGAAAGATGGTACATTGCGAATGTGTATAGATTACATGCAGTTGAATAAACTGACAAAAAAGAATAAGTAGCTTTTCCCTCGAATACATAATTTATTTGATCAGTTACAGGGAGCTAGATGTTTTTCAAAGATCAATTTGAGGTTCGATTATCACTCGCTAAGGATATGTGAGGCACACATTTCCAAGACACCTTTGTGGACAAGATATGGACACTTCAAGTTCCTTGTTATGTCATTTTGGCTAACAAATGCCCTAGCAGCCTTCATGGATATGATGGATAGAATATTCAAGCCCTTCATTGATATGTATGTGATTGTATTAACAGATGACATTCTAGTGTAATCATGTGATGAAGCAAAGCATGTAAATTATTTTAGGTCAGTACTACAGATACTCAGAGAACACCAATTATATGTAAATTTTCTAAGTGTGAATTTAGGATGAACTTGGTAGCCTTTTTAGGCCATGTGGTTTTTGGAGAAGCATCAGGGTGGAATTTTAGAAGATATACTGACTACAACATCGGTACTAGCATTACTAGAAGGCGTTATAGCATATGCCTCAGAACATTTGAAGAAGAATGAACAAAATTATCTCACTCACGATTTAGAACCTGCAGTTGTGGTATTTGCGCTCGAAATATGGTACCCATATCTATATGGAGTACATATTGATATCTTTACAGATCACAAGAGCCTTTAATAATTATTTAAGCATAAAAAATTGAACCTCAGACAGAGGAGGTGGTTAGAATTTTTGAAGGACTACAATGTCGATACTCTCTACCATCCAGGTAAGGGTAACAATGTAGAAGATGCTCTCAGTCGACCATCTATATGTAGCTTGGGATATATGTCACCTACTCAGCATGAAGTGGCCAAAGATTTCCTTACACTAGTCAACCTGGGAGTCCTACTTATAAACTCCGAGGATTGTGGTGACGTGGTATTGAATACGCCTGAGTCTTAACTAGTGACATTAGGAAAAGAAAGACAGTATGATGATCCCTTATTTCTCTATTACAAAAAGAAACTTTGGCAACATCAAGTTACAACATTTGAGCTATCAGGTGATGGCACTTTGAGATCTCGAGGTAGATTGTGCATACCTAATATAGATGGGATGAGACAACAGATTATGGCTGAGGCATGTTGCTCCCATTATTTAATTAATCCTGTCTATATGAAGATGTACCATGATCTTAAAGAGGTCGGCTGGTGGAATCATATGAAGAAAGATATCGTAGAATATATAGCAAAATGCTCCAATTTCCAGCAAGTGAAAGTAGAACATCAAAGACCCAATGCCCTATCTTAGACCATAAGTATTCCAGTATGGAAATGAGAGGCTATTAATATGGACTTCATCACAGGTTTTCCTTGTACTTGTCGTAAACAGGACTCCATATGAGTGATAGTTCATCGGTTTAAAAATTCATCCCGCTTCCTACATATTAAGTCCAACTACAAAGAAGAAGATTATGTCAAGTTGTATATAAGGGAGATTGTTCATTTACATGGGACCAGTGTCCATTATGTCAAATAGAGGTGCCCAGTTTACAACTCATTATTAGAGATCATTTCCAAAGAAGCTTAAGCATACAGGTGAGTCTTAGCACTGCATTTCATCCACAAACATATGGCCAAGCCGAGTGCACTATTCAAATTATTAAAGACATGGTAAGAGCATGTGTGTTGGATATTAAAGTTGATTAGGATGATTATTTGCCACTAATATAATTTGCATATAATAACAACTATTACTCCAACATTGGTATGGCTCCATTTGAAGGTTTATATAAGAGCCAATGTAGATCACCTATTGGTTGGTTTGTAGTAGAGAAATGCATAAACTAGGACTAGATTTAGTCTATCAAGTCGTTGAAAAGGTTAAGTTGATATGAGGGCGGTTTAAGGCTTCTCAGAGTTGACCAAAGGTATATACAAAAGTGTGGTGTAGGGATATAGAGTTTCAGATTGATGATTTGGTATTTTTAAAGGTGTCACTTATTAAAGGCATTCAACGATTCAGAAAAAAATGTAAGCTAAGTCCTAGGTATATTGGGCATTATAGAGTTATACGTAGGATATGCCAGGTTTCCTATGAGGTAGAATTACCTCCAGAGTTCTGTGGTACACCCAATTTTACAGATGTTTATGTTATGAAAATGCTTAGAAGAACCTTCCCATGTCATCCCTACAAAAGATATTGGGATTACAAAAGACTTATCATTTGAGGAAGTCTTAGTGACTATATTGGACAGACAAGTCTGGAAGTTAAGGAACAGAGACATAGCTTCGGTCAAAATACTTTGGAGGAACCAGAACATATAAGAGGCCACTTGGGAAGTGGGAGCGGATATGAAATCTAAATATCCATACATGTTCCAAGAACAACCAGAAGGTTCTTAAACTATGTGTCTCTTTAATATAATCATTGGTCTCTATTGTATTTATGTTGCTATTTGATTCTCACTGATATGTTAAGGTACATAATGTATGGTTACGATTTCAGAGTCTTTCACAAATGCAACTTTCATTTTTAGGGTATAAGGTAAGCTTTAGTATTTATTATACTTTTTGTGCGAGTCCAAGGCCAAGCGAAGTCCTGTTTATGAATGTTAGATTGTTGAAATTGTTGTGACACTCTATGAAGTGTATGTGTATATATCCAAGTTAGCCGACAGATTTCGATAGGCCTATTAACAAAGGAAACTTTGTCAATTTTTTTGGAAATTCAGAGAGTTAACCAATTTTTAAGGGCCTAATTAATAGATAAGGTGAAGTGGAAGTTAATCTTGTGATTTTATGATGTCTTGGACAACTATAGAACGCAAAGTAGGTTATAAGAATCATTCAAGAATGAATGAAACTAAGTGGGCTTAAAATCAACGAAGACCTCACCTAGCCTAAAATCTTCCACCGAATCCAATGGAGATCTCAGAATTGTGATCCGATCATCCGAACCGAATGTTGACCAAAGTCAACCCAAAGGCTAAATTTCCTCCCTCATTCAATGTTTTTTCAAGTTAACAAATGTGGAGTACTATTAAAATTCCACCCAGGTATGATATCTTTCTAATCAAACGGGCATGGAGTATTATCAAATTGTTGCTTCTTATTGCACACTCAAGTATACGAGATCGTTCATGTAATAAAGTGACTTAAATAGATGGATATAGAACCCACAAAAACTTGTGATTAACTATTTACCAAATTAAATAGGTTCAAATTATATACTCAAGCTATCTAATATTAAGATTTAAAGGTTATTGATTAAAATACTAATTATACTAAAGCAAGAGGGTAATAAAAAGTAAATATACATAGGTTGTTCACTAAGAAGATAAAACATAGGGCTATGGCGCTCGTATAATCGAATAATATATAATTATTGTTGTTAAGTATGATTAAGATATATACTTAATTATTAATTCATGGGGTTACGTTGATTATATAATTATGGTCTTTGGAGCCATATAATCACTTATCCAGATTGGCCTCACACCTACATCATTGAGCAAGAATGTAGTAAACCATTTCAAATACATTTATATTTCCTTATGTATATGACCCAAACAGGTCAAACTAGGTACGTTTTCTTCCTAGCCGCTAATTAATCTGTATATACACCCTACTCCCCCTAAGTCACATTCTATTCCTAACTTTGTTGTATCCAGTTCCACTAGTAATTATGTCATGCCCCAAGGATACCCCATTGATGTAACACGAGACCTAGGATCACGAGTGGCCCAAGCTAACCTTGTGTCTGGCATATCATAAGCATACTGAAAACAATGAATAAAACAAATACTATGCGGAAGCTAAACAATACATAACTGGGAAAATGGGGGCATACCCATCTAATCTTAATGTATAAAACATACTAAGAGTTTTACAATAACTTAAAGATAAACTCATCAATAAAAATAGATTCTATTACTATGTCTGAAAAGCCTCTAATTGAGTTGAGTTGCTGGGACATGCCCTCACCTAACTCTAACAAAACTAAAAATTAAATAAAAAGACTAAAATCAAAAGCATGTCTATTGTCCTCGAAGTATGAGTACTCACCACTGAAGCTGCTAAAATATTGACCGAGAATCGACCTAAGCGCGATCCGGATGATGAGTACCTGAACCTACATAAGGAAAGTATGTAGTGTACAATATGCATCGGTACTTGGAATGTACTGATCATGCAATATGCAATGATCATGTACTAATCATGAAAATAACATGATGAACAGAATGTTGAAGTATATATTGAATACCTCATCAAATGCACGAAGAGTTTGACTGTGGTAGCTACTATTGTGGTAGCTACTATTAACCGACATAAAGCCACGTGAGCTAAACATGGAGTTTAATGTATATGCCACATCAAGTGGACCCAATATACCTTGTCAGGGGTATAAAGGCATGGCAAGCGTGATCACTAAATATGATGCCCAACATAGGGGACTTATAATTCTATAAGGGCACGTAGTTATGGGACTATGAGGGTACGCTGAACCCTACTCCACTCGGGTCTAAGTCTACTCCCATTTGAATATGTATATAACACAACTGTAACTGAAATACTAAATAGCTCAAAATATTAACATGCAATATGAGAATGCAGCATTTATATACTAATAATGTGATTTTCGAAATATGGAGCATGATTATCTGTTTAAGTGACCTAAAAAGTGTAATTCAGGATATAAAGGAATCTACACAAACTAGGGTTATGAGTTTCATACAAGGATTTAAACAAATGTTCCAAGAAAACATGTTATTTTGATTAGGGATATTACAACAACTAAATCACAACAAAACTCAAATGTTTTAGAAACCCTAGGTCTAAAAATATATATGGAGAATAAAAGACCTGACTATATTCTAGGGACCTAGTGGATGAAAGGAATCCACTAGTGAAATCCCACATACCTGGTGATTAAATCTATGGAGAAATAATTCAATTTTGGGGCTGAAACTTAAAGCAAACCTGACGCATGTTCTTGAGAAAACTGGCGCCTCTTTCTGTTAATTTTGCTTTATGTTCTGGTGAATTTTGAAAATAAAGGTTTTTGGTAGGTTCTAACTATATTATCAGGCTTAAACTGAGTAAAATGACGTAGTTTAGGTGTAAAATGATGTAGTTTAAATGCCCAATGCATAGGGGAAAGGACCAAAATGAACCGACTTAACACCTGCCGAGGGTCGACAACGGAGCCACTAATGGAGTGTCAAAGGGACTACGGCCCATCAAGTGGGTCGTAGTTCTTGGCCAGGATCTACTTATTCTGGGCACCCCCATCTACGGTCCACTTCACGGACCGTTTGAAGGACCATGGACCATGAATGCCACTGTGGTTCTTCACTTGGTTCTAGGTGCTGCTGGCTCAAGATAATGGACCCATCCACGGCCCATCATCTAGACCATGGCCCATTGTGGGCTCCGTGGTTTGATACTTGAGCCTTAGTGGCTTTGTCCACTTCTACGAGCCCTTCCACGGCTCGTGTTGGGATCCACGACCCGTGAAGGGCACCGTGGTCCATCACGCTTGGTTGAGTGTGAACCATGAGCAGGTCGACAGACCGTGGTTCCTTTCACGGTCCGTGAACCCTTGTGTGATTCACCAAATTTTTTCTTGGTGAGGTCTGCTAGGTTCTGAGGTGTTACAATATCTCCCTTTTGGGAACATTCGTTCTCGAATGAAGTGTAAACAATCTGAATATGGAGGGAAGGAGATGCAATGCCTACCACTATGTACTAGAAAATGGTATCTAACTAAACCGAGTTTCAAGAACATTAAAATATGATGAAAATGCAAGAAAAATTAAAGGAACATGATACTAAGACTGAATTTACGCAAAAGTAAACTAAGAGACTGGAGAGGCACTATTACCTCAAGCTGAAATGGAATCAAAAGGAAGGAGATGAGGATACTTGGCCATCATGGCTACTTCTGATTCCCAAGTAGCTCCCTCTACGGACTGACTCCTGCAAAAAACCTTCCCTGAAGCGACTTCCTTATTCCTCAACCTACGAACCTGATGGTCAAGAATTTCAACTGGCACTTATTCATAAGTGAGACTATCCTTCACAGCCACATTCTCTAATGGTACTTTTTATGCTCGATCACCTACACACTTCTTCAACAGGGAAATGTGAAAGACTGGATGAACCGCTGCTAGTTCTGCTGATAACTCTAACTCATATGCCTTATTACCAACAATTTTCAGCATTTTGTAAGGACCTATATATCTAGGACTGAGCTTCCCTTTCTTTCCAAATTACATCACCCCCTTCATAGGTGACAGCTTCAGGAAAACCCAAGCATCGATTTAGAACTCTAAGTCCCTTCTCCTCACATCTGCATTGGACTTCTGATGACTCTCAGTTGTCTTTAGTATATCTCTGATGAGTTGGACTTTTTCCATAGCCTTATGAACCGAATCTGGCCCTATCAAGACTGCTTCACCTACTTCAAACCAACCAATCGGGGATCTGCATCTGCGCTCGTATAGTGCCTCATAAGGGGCCATTTGCTGGAATGAAATATATTATTATAAGCAAACTCTATGAGAGGTAGGTGATCATCCAAACTGCCCTTGAAATCGATCAAGAAAGCTCGCAACATGTCCTCTAAGGTTTAAATAGTACTCTCTCTGTAACCATCCATCTATGGATTAAATGTTGTACTGAGATTTACCTGAGTACCAAGATCTTTCTGGAACGATTTCCAAAAATGAGAGGTAAAATGAGGGCTATTTGAGATGATAGAAAGGGGAATCCTATGCAACCTGACTATCTCATTGATGAAGAGTGTGCATAGTCCTCCGTTGAATATGTAGTCTTGAAAGCCAAGAAGTGAGAAGACTTAGTGACTCTGTCTACTATCACCCAAATGAAGTCATGTTGTTTACGAGTACAAGGTAAACCCGTAATGAAGTCCATGTTTATAACTTTCCAATTCCATGTAGGAATGTTAATATCCTGAGTCATACCTCCCGGTTTATGGTGTTCTTCCTTGACCTATTGACAATTACGACACTTAGCCAAAAAATCTGCTATGTCCCTCTTCATGTCGTTCCACCAAAACACTTCCCGTAAATCACGGTACATCTTAGTGGCACCTAGATGAATGGAATATCTGGATTTTTTAGCTTCTTTAAGGATTTTCTGCCCAAACTAACCCACATTAGGAACACATAAGCGACCCTGGTGACGAAGCACACCATCTCCCCCTTTGAAAAAAACCTCAAATTTCTGCTGATGAACTGCATCCTTCTATTGAAGTAATATAGGATCACTATCCTATTTTTCCTTAACCTTAGCTACCAATAAAGATTATGATCCATTCTGAATTATCACCCCACTATTTGATATGTGTGTAAGACAAACTCCTAAGCGAGAAAGCCGGTGAACATCTTTAGCTAGCTCTTTCCTTTCTTCCTCAACATCTTCTACACTACCCATGGACAACCTCCTAAGAGCATCAACTACTACATTTCCCTTACCCGGATAGAAAAGCACATTCATGTCATAGTCATTGATGAATTCAAGCCATCTCCTCTAACGAATATTCAAATCTTTCTGGTGAACACATATTGAACGCTCTTATTATCTATTAGCACATCAATATGAATACCATACAAGTAGTGTCTCCAAATTTATAGGGCAAATACTACGGATGAAAGCTCGAGGTCATGAGTCGGGTAGTTTTTCTCATGAACCTTAAGCTGTCTCGAAGCATAAGTTATGACCTTACCTCTCTACATCAGCACACAACCTAGTTCGACCCTGGATGCATCACAATATATTACATAACCGTCTAAACAATCTGGTAGAGTCAAGACTGGAGTTGTAGTCAACCTACTCTTGAGTTCTGAAAATCTTTTCTGACACTCATCTGATTACTGAAATTTGACCTTCTTCTGAGTCAACTTGGTCAATGGGGAAGCTATGGATGAAAATCCTTAAACAAATCTTTGGCCAAACCCAAGAAACTTTTGATATCTATTGGGGAGGTGGGTCTGACCAGTATTGTACTACCTCAATTTTCTGAGAATCCACTTGGATCCCTTCGTTGGATACCACATGACAAAGAAAAGTGATGGACTGTAACTAGAATTCACATATGCTGAACTTAGCGAATAGCTGGCGATCTTTGAGAGTTTGTAGAACAACTCTTAGATGAGTTGCATGCTCCTCCTCATTCCAAGAATAAATGAGGATATCATCAAAAAAGATGATGACAAACAAGTCCAAAAGAAATATCTACAAATTGATAGTGACCATACCGAGTTCTAAGAGTTGTCTTCGGAATGCCACTATATTTGACTCTGAGCTAATGATAACCACATCTGGGGTCTATCTTAGAAAACTAACTAGCACCCTAAAGTAGGTCGAACAAGTCATCAATCATGGGGATGGGATACTTATTTTTGATTGTGACTTGGTTTTGTTTTCGATAGTCGATGCACATTCTGAGAGAACCGTCTTTATTTTTCATGAACAACACTGGAGCACCCCATAGAGAGATAGTAGGTCTAATAAAGCCCTTATCTAGAGGGTCTTTGAACTACTACTTCAATTCCTTAAGGTCGACTGGAGCAATTTTGTAAGGAGAAATCAAAATAGGTTGGGTAATTGGAAGGAGATCTATTCTGAAGTCTATTTCTCTTTCGGGAAGAACTCCGAGAAGATCTTCTGAAAACTCATTTACTACTAGGATTGACTGAAGAGTTGGGGTTTGAGAGTTTGAATCTGTAACCCGAACAAGATGATAGACATACTGATGTGCCATGAAATCATGGAACATTTCATGCTTAATAACTATGAAGTAATACTGGAATTGGGTGAAATTTTGGATTATTTGATGGGTTTGTTAAATGTGTAGGCAACATCTGGGTTGTCTAGAATAGTGGAAAAAAAAAGCAAAACTGATGTTGACCAAGTGAAGTTCACGGCCAACTTCACGGACCGTGAACTTCATTACGATCCGATGTTGAGCTCGTGAAAGTGAGGCAGTGCTGGGCCTTGAGAATATGAAGAGTAGGAATAACCAAGTGAAGACCACAGAGGGTTCTACGAGCCATAGTCCTTAGCACAGACCGTGGTACCTGCCGTGAAGCTGAACCAGTGTCAAAGCAAGAAAGAGTTGAAAGAAGGTTGAAACCCAAGTGAAAACCACAGGCAACTTCACAGTCCGTGGTACTCACTACGGACTGTGGTAGCTCTCGCCATGCATTTCCTAGTGACCAAGTTTGAACACCCATTTTTGGGAAGCTCCAACCCAAGACCACAGAGGGCTTCACGGACCGTGAAGCCCTTGACGGGTCGTGGTAGTAGCAGTGAAAAGACCAGACAACTCAGTCCTAATTCGATTAGGACTCATTTTGAACATTCTATTTTGAATTACACTTTACACTTCTTATTTGAAGTGTAAGTTTGGACGTATCAAATTTTGGCACTGCTGCAGGGAAATTTCATATTAGAAATGTTTTTACTAGCTTTTATTTGATTTGTAGTTATATTTCCTAATTTTACGTTTTGTTCTGTGTTTGTGTCTCTTTCAGGTGAGTTCGATTGTGCATGCCCAACACTAGAAGTAAAGGAGCCCCATTGCTACCTTGTGATCCTGAATTTCAGATAACTATTTGAAAGATAGTTAATGCACAAGAACTAGAGACTCAGAGCCACAGACTAGGCTTAGAAACTGAAATTGATGCTGCAAAGAATGTCCAGCAAACTGCTAGAATCAATCAACCTAAGCCAGGTGCCCATCAAAATGCTGGAATCAATCCACATAGGGCAGTAGATGATAACAGAGGGTTGGAAGGATTATTCCCTCCCCATCGCCAACTAATAGCACCAAGGGGTAGAGCTCAGCACCCAGCTCATATGATCTATAAGAAGATGATGCTGACTTAGAGGGAGCTAGAGCCACTGGAGCTATAGTGTTACCTGCACTACCTCTAGGTGTTAAGTTCACCATCACCAGCACTATGATACAACAGTTAAACCTGAAAGGTATGTTTAGGGGTGCAACTGGTGATGATGTAAATCAACACTTGATGAATTTTGTGGCAATCTGCAAGTCACAAGAAATTCCTGGAATTAATCAATTGCGATGAGATTGAGGTTGTTCCCACTGTCCCTTACTAGAGAGGCAACAAACTGGTTGAATGAGATGCCAGATGACTCCATCAGAACTTGGACAGAGCTGAAGGAGGCTTTCCTGGAATGATTCTTTGAAGAATTAAAAGAGTTGCAGATGAAGGACGAGATTAGTACACACAAGCAACTACCAGGAGAGGCAATGCATGATACTTGGTGGAGGTTCAACCAAAAGCTGAAGAAATGCCCCAACCATGATCTTATCGAAAGGCATCTCAAATAGGTTTTTTATAGGTCTCTAAATTATGTTACTAAACCTGTTGTTGATGCAGTTTGTGGAGGCTCATTTTTGAGTAAGTCATTCTCGGAGAGCATGTAGCTGTTGGATGAGGTATCAAAGAATATCAGGGCATGGTACATAAGAGATGCGGGGGTAGGAGATCTTGGGTATACATTTAAGATTTCAGCTGAATAAAAGAAGAGAGAAGAAGAAAAGGACCAAGACATAACGCACATGAGGGCACAAATAGATCTGCTAACAAAGCACATTGTCACTAAGTCTGAAAAGGTAAATGTTGTGGGACAACAAAATAGGTATGAGGATCAGGATATTGACCTTGATGAGGAAGATAACTACTTTGGGAATCAAGGAGGTTTCCGGAATTATAACTCTGGAAATCATGGTTACAATTCTGAAAACACAGGTCAGAACTATGCTAGGGATGGTCAGTATGATAGGCCAACAAATAGAGATCAGGGAAACAGACAGAACATAGATGGGTATAGGAATGAACGTAGTGGTTTTTATGCACCCCAGGTAATAGAGACCGGGCAAGTGGTTGTTCCAGCGAATCTAAGCTGGAAGATATGATGGCTAAGGTACTCTAGAAAGTTGAATCAGCTGATGGGGGTGAAAGAAATGAGTGGTGATTTCTCAAGCATGAGTCAGTTTGTGGACTCTCACACCACCTCTATTAAACAAATTGAGCAGCAGTTGGGGAAACTCCTAGTCTCACTGAATCAGAGGAAACATGGGTCACTACCAATTGACACTATTCAAAACCCTAACAAGGACGGGCACTGCATGGCCATCGCCACCAGGAGTGGTAAAGTTCTTACTGACTCTATTTTTGTAGGTACCAAATATTAACAAGTCTTGGAGCAAGCTGGCAGAGAGGAGGATGAATCTAAACAAGTAGATTATTTGGAGGATCCTCAGCTTAAAGCACAACCTGCAAGAGGAAAAGAGAAAGAGGTCGAGGAAAACCTTCATTTACAAAAGATTCCCAGACCACCTCCTCCTTTCCCTCAAAGGCTAAAAAAGAAAGATGAAGATGGGAAGTTTACAAAGTTCATCACCATGTTGAAGTAACTTTCAGCAAACATACCACTGGTGGGAGCCCTGGAACAAATACTAGGATATGCCAAGTTCATGAAGGACTTGGTTACAAAGAAGAGAGTTGTAACTCTTGATTTTACTAATGACGTTCACCATTGCAGCGCCATTGCTACCAGATCTCAGGTTCAGAAGAAGGAAGATGCAGCTGCATTCACTATCCCACACACCATTCGGTCAATTAAGTTTGCAAAAGCTTTGTGTGATTTAGGAGCCAGCATCAACTTGATGCCATTAGCCATCTACAAAAAATGGGATTGGAAGTTCCAAGACCCACATCAATGAGGTTGATGATAGCTGCTAGGTCAGTTAAGCAGCTAGTGGGAGTCCTGTGTGATGTGCTTGTAAAGGTGGACACCTTCATCTTTCCAGTTGATTTCATGATCTTAGATTGCGAAGTGGACTTTGAGGTTCCCATCATTTTTGGAAGACCCTTTTTGGCCACAAGAAGAGCTTCGATGGATGTTGAAAGAGGAGAGTTGAAGTTTAGACTCAACAAGGATGAGGTAAAGTTCAATATTTGCAGGTCAATGAAGCATCCCAATGATATGAATGTGGTATCTGCAATAGAGGTGGTTGTTGATGAGGACATGAGGGTACCCATAAAAGAGAGGATGGTTGTTGAAACCTTAGTTGTAGTGCTGATGAACTTTGATGCTGATTTCCGATCTGACTATATAGAGATCGTGAATGCTTTGCAGGGTATGGTAGCACACTCGTATGCTCTAAAGAAATTGGACCTGGACTTGAAAAATAGGCCAAGCCCTCCAACAAAATCATCCATCGAGGAGCCACCGGTGCTGGAACTGAAACAGTTACGCAGTCACCTCAGGTATGTATTTTTGGTTACTAATAACGCATTACATGTGATGTGGGCTGCAGATTGAAATGAAGAGCAGGTGCTGGAGGTGATCATGGTGTTGAGAAGGTACAAAAGGGCAATTGGATGGACCATTGCTGATATAATTGGAATACCTCTTGGTATATGCAACAACAAGATTAAGCTTGAGAAGGACTGCAACCCAAGCATTGAAGATCAGCGTAGGCTAAACCCACCTATACAAGAGGTGGTCAGGAAAGAGATAATCAAGTGGTTAGATGTTGGGGTTGTCTATCCCATTTCTGATAGTCATTGGGTCAGTCCAGTGCAATGTGTGCCCAAAAATGGTGGAATGGCGGTGGTGGAAAATGCCAAGAATGAGTTAGTCCCAGAGAGACTAGTCACTCAATGGCTAGTGTGTATGGACTACATGAAGCTGAACAGGTGAACTTTGAGGGATCACTTCCCTATGACTTTCATGGACCAGATGCTTGATAGGTTGGCAGGTAAAGGGTGGTACTGTTTCCTAGATGGATATTCTGGCTACAACCATATATCAATTACTCCTGAAGACCAGGAAAAGACCACCTTTAAATGTCCTTATGGCACCTTTTCATTTAAACGCATGCCATTTGGACTATGTAATGCACCGGTGAAATTCCAAATGTGTATGATGTGTATCTTCTTGGACATGGTTGAGGACACTCTAGACGTATTAATGGATGATTTCTCTGTAGTAGGTGATAATTTTAATGACTATTTGTTGAATCTTAGCAGGGATTTACAGAGATGTGAGGATGCCAACATAATACTGAATTGGGAGAAGTGCCATTTCATGGTAAATTAGGGCATAGTCTTGGGACACAAAGTATCACAGAAGGGGATAGAGGTCGATAAAGACAAGATTGAGGTGATTGAAAATTTACCTTCGCCAATCTGTGTGAAGGGTGTTAGAACCTTTCTAGGCCACGTCGGGTTCTATTGGTGTTTCATCAAGGACTTCTCCAAAATTGCACACCCCATGTACAAGCTTTTGGAGAAGGAGGTGAAATTTGCCTTTGATGAGGCATTTCTCAAAGCATTTGAGTGCCTAAAGGAGAAGCTGATTTCAGCACCAGTGATCATTGGCCCAAACTGGTCAGAGCCATTTGAGGTAATGTGCGATACTAGTGGGACTGCATTAGGAGTTGTGTTGGGGCAGAAGCGCAACAAGATTTTTCATCCAATTTACTATGCTAGTAATTCGCTGAATGGGGCACAACAAAACTACACAATCACTGACCAGGAACTATTGGCGGTAGTCTATGCATTTGAAAAGTTCCAAGCTTACCTGCTTGGCACTAAGGTTATAATTCATACAGACCATGCTACCCAGAGATACCTCATGGCAAAGAAAGATGCCAAGCCTAGGCTGATCCGATGGGTGCTACTTCTCCAAGAGTTTGACTTTGAAGTGAAGTATATGAGAGGCTGTAAGAACCAGGTAGTTGATTACCTGTCTAGGTTGGAGGCTGCAAAGAAGGAAGAGCTTGATCTTCAAATAGATGATATATTCCCGGATGAATATGTATTAGCTACAACTCCTGACCTTATTCCTTGGTTTGCTGATTATGCTAATTTTCTTGTTAGTGATGTAATGCCTGAAGAACTAACATTTCAACAAAGAGAGAGGTTCATGCATGATGTAGGTAAGTATTTATGGGATGAACCATATTTGTACAAGATTTTCCCTGACAACATCATCAGGTGGTGCATTCCTGAAGTTGAGATGCTACACATTTTAGAGGCCTGTCACTCATCTCCAGTAGGTGGTCATCATGGTGGTGCTCAAACAGCCCATAAGATACTTCAGTGTGGGTACTACTAGCCTACAATTCATCAAGATGCAGTGGACATAGTAAGGAGTTGTGATGTGTGCCATCGGCAATGAGCCACCTCTCGGTTCCATGAGTTACCTATGACACCTATTCTGGAGGTGAACTTGTTTGATATGTGGGGAACCGATTTCATGGGCCCATTTGTGAGTTCTTATTAGCAGAAGTATATATTGGTTGCAATAGACTATGTGTCCAAATGGTTTGAGGCCATTTCTTTGCCTGAGAATGATGGCAAGAGTGTAACTGGTTTCCTGAAGAAGAATATCTTCTCAAGGTTTGGCACACCCAGAGCTATTATCAAATATGGTGGTTTTCACTTCTACAACAAGGTGTTCAGTGCGCTTCTAACCAAGTATGGGGTTAAAAAACACAAGGTTGCTACGCCTTATCACCCACAGACCACTGGACAAGTAGAGGTGTCCAATAGGGAAATCAAGGCAATCTTGGCAAAGACAGTGAATGCCAATATGACAGATTGGGCACGGAAGCTAGATGGTGCTCTATGGGCATATCAGACAGCTTTCAAGACACCTATTAGTATGTCTCCTTATCAATTGGTATTTTTAATGGCATGTCATTTGCCGGTTGAGCTTGAGCATAGAGCACTCTGGGCGTTGAAGAAGTTAAACCTCAATTGGAGCGACACTGCAAACTTGAGGTTTGATCAGATCAATGAGATGGATGAGTTCCATTTGAAAGCCTATGAGAGGTCGGCACTGTAAAAGGAGAGGATGAAGTTATATCATGACAAACATATTGATAAAAGAAGCTTCACTCCTGGTGACTTTGTTTTACTCTTCAACTCTAGACTTCGTTTGTTTCCAGGTAAATTGAGATCTAAATGGTCTGGATCTTTTAAGGTCACACATGTGTTTCGATCTGGTGCTATTGAGCTGGAAAATGATAAAGGCAAGAGGTTCAAAGCTAATGGCCAGAGAATCAAGGCATATTTGGGTGTTCCTGAAGATGTGAAGTTGTAGAGGAATGCAAACTTGATGAAGTCTGAGTAATCAGGTAACCTGCATCGCGCTACGACGTTAAATTGTGTGCTGCTTAGGAGGCAACTCAAGATGTAATTATACTAGGTATTTTTCCCTTTTTCCTTATTTTTCTTTATTTTATGGAGTCACTATGTGTTGATGTGTGCAGGAGAGAATAGGTAAAAAAATGCAAAAAACTAGTGCATACTGACCTTCACAGACCGTGGTGCCCTTCACGGGCACTTTCACGGTCCATCAACTTAGGGGAAAACCTAAGGAATGGTTCACGGACCGTGATGCCCTTCACGGACAATATCACAGCCCGTAATCCACTACCTAGAACCACTAGTTACCCGACTAGACCGTGCGTAACCCAAATCAAAATTAAAACGTAGTTAGTCGATTCCAAATGCCAAAGGGTCAGTTTTTCCTCCTGTTTTCTCTCCCATAATGGTCCATTAAAGAATAAAATCAATTACATCATCAATATATTCCAAGTTCATCGCAGAATCTATGCCCTAATTCCAAATTCCTCAAGAATAGTGATTCTACGTTGCTGCTCTCTCATTTTTGGGCGACAAGTGTTGTTTCTACAGTGCAAGTAAGTTCGTTGTTTAAGTTGCCATAACTGAAATTCCTTGATAGAAGTTAGTCCTAACTACTTTGATTGAGGCGATTTGAGTAGGTGTACGTGTTGGACTGACATATTCGATATCGAACGGTTGTGGGTTAAGTGAATTGGGTGTTTTTGAATTGATGTTGTACGTGGGAATGATAATAGGGAGTTTAATTCGTGATTATTCTAGTTGGTGAGAATTCGATGTGTTTAGTAAACTAGGTGATGTGTAAATGTGTGTTAATTTTGAATCTGTGCTAGAAATTGTTGTTTGGGCTGTAAAAATCGTATTTTGTTGTATGGGGAAGAAGACAATAGAACACTGTCCAGGTGTAAGATCATGATAGGTCTTACGGATCGTGGAAGCCACCACGGGTCGTAAAACCAATCGTGGACCACACTTGGAATCAACTCATCCCTCAGACTCAGTTCACAGGTAGTATCACGAACCGTGGTGAACTCCACGGGCCGTGAATCCTTCCGTGAACAACACTTGGTAAAACGTTTTGTGGTTCCTTTTTGCACACCTTCTGTCTCAACTCCACGACAGAGTTCACGGTCCGTGGTACTTAGTACGGCCCGTATAAGCTCCCGTAGAGCTTACTTGGTGTATCATTTTAAAAAAATTATGTCTGTTAGTTTTTGTTCATCTTTTGATTTTATGGTCCTTCTCGATGATAGATTGGGTGACGACATTCTTAAGGCAAGGCATCACGATGAATTTACACATGGGAAGTCTGAGTACCCGATAGTGCATTATTTCACTGTGTTGAATATTAATAGGTTTTGTATTTTATCAGGTACAATGGATCCCAGAAGAAAGAATGCAACAAAACCTGCCCCCCACTTCTACTCAATCAGAAGTTCATGAAGAATCCAAAGCTAGTGGTTCCAAGGTGCAAGTAAATGTTACACCTGAGATCACTCGCCTTAGGCCACTAGATCATTGACCAAAAGAGTTATCCTCTGGGACACTCCTCCTCATTCTGAAGAGGGTGGTGGTAGTCCTGATAACGGGGAGGACTCTAAAAGTCAATTTGATGCTGCTGCTGGTGGCCAATCTACTGATACCTCAGAGGGTAGTGCAGAGTCTGAAAGAGGTTCTCAGTACGATATACACACCTTTCAACCTGCGGCAAATACAGAAGCTGATACTGGAGCACGAGAGGAAGCTACTATGATAGAGAATGATGAAGATATCACCGAAGATGATACCATGGTGATGTATGTGACTGGCCATGAACCTAATCCGGCACTGAGACCACATCTGATTGCTTGTTACCATTCTATGTGGATTGTGAACCGGTCTGAAGACTTTTTGAATAATGGGATTGTGCCCAAGACTGGCAAGTTCAAGAGTCGATCAATCATGCCTAAGACTAGAGTGGTAGTAGCTGACATTAAATCATTCCCTAACATTTATCAGACGTTTCAATTTCAATAGTTCGATTGGATGGACAATACCCCTAGGGAATACTCTTACTGCCTGACTAGGGAGTTCTACTACTCGTATGCAGCCATACTGATGAATTTTGTTGCGGACACAGACACTACAAAGCATGGATAGAGATACATTATCATGAACTGGGGTCCACTGAATTCTATTATAGTCCGGGGCAAGTGAGTAGATATCTCGGAGGCCACTACTAACAGGATGTTGCATGGCCTTGAATACTCTGCACCGACTTAAGTTGGTCTTTTCGAGGGCAAACATCATGAAGTCACTACTGACACTACTATGGCGATTCAGAGTTCTCACGAGCAGGTGTTGTGCTGGATTGCAAAGCAAATTGCCACAGATGAGGAGAATGTAGTTTGTGTCACCACGATACCAACACTGATTCAAAAAGCGTCATTGTAATTTCTAGCCAAGGTGTGGTGGGCTATTGTGCGTGCCCAATTGAGACCTACAAGAAACAAAAACACCTTGTCTCATTCTTTAGCATCGTTGATAGCCTTCCTCATGGCTAGTTATCCGGTCAATGTGGGGCGAATTATAGCTACTAAGATGAGTAACAGAGCATTGAATGAGAAATCCGGGTTTCCATTTGCCTGTCTGATAGGGTAGTTGTGTAGACAAGCGGATACTTCCCCAAACAAGTTGATTGACAGATGGCGTAACGCATTCAGTCTCATCCAGGTTTTAAAATCAAGGATGTCGCAAATCATCTCTTTTGGCACAAAGTCTGCGGTTGTGGGTACTTTAGTTGTTGTTCCGCATGTCCCACTTGAACTCCCACAGGAAGACAGAGCCACAGAGAAGGGGGAGTCATCACAGCCGTCCACAGATACACCACCTCCTCCAGCTTCATCCCCCTAGGCCACAAGTACTTTTGTTACTATTCCTATGCTTTTTTTCTTAAAAAATTGGTTGCAGATTAGCGCCAGACCAGGACATTGGTAGATCAGATTGTAATCCGGATACCCCAGCTAATAGAGATAAAGGTGTTAGCTGCGAAAAAAGAGATCCAGGATGAGATGCGGAAGGAGCTTTATGTTTTAAAAAATAGAATGGATAGTTTAGAGAACCTTGTCCAAGATCGATTCCAGGCTGCAGGTTCAGTAGAGACGGAAGAGTTCAAATCACTCTGATGGTGCTAGATTCTTTAATGCAAATGCTAACTCAGGCACCGTCCACTCAATCCATTGATGATATTTGGAAATAACTCACCACGAGTAAGTCTGGCAAGAGAAAACACAAAGCTGGAGAAATTGGTGAGGAGACCCCTATTGACCCAGTCAGAGAGGCAAAAAGTAAAGAAAAGAGAACTCGTAGAACATCAAAGAGGGAAGCTCGAGTAAAAAACGCCCTTGCAAGGTAACAGAGAGACGTAGCCTTAGTTGGAGCTTCTGGTAGTGGAGCACCTGCCCCGACAAGTGATGACCAACCTGATCAGATACCGAGGTTTGAGAGTGCACCCATTGATAAGGGTGCAGATGCTGATCCAAAGACCAGCGCCTAGAGCGTTGTAGGTATGACCCCTCCTTATAGCCCTGTGTGTTTTATTGTTCTGTATCAACTTTGAGGGTAAAGTCCTTTTATTTGGGGAGGGGGTGGTGAGCAACCTGCCATAGCTGTTAGAAAAATTGAGGTTGTCTCTGTGTATTACTGTTTTGGGTGTTTTGTGTGTTGAGCTGTGCAGCAGCTAGTCTGTGAAAAATGAGGACCTGAATTTGAGTTTGACTGTTAGGATCTTTAGATGACATCTTAGATACTGATATGTAGAACATGGCTAATCTGACCAATTAATTTGTGAACCAAGAAACTGAAAAATGCAGTCTTGTGTTGTGTGTCTGTATGTTTTGATTGATGTCTAACACTAGGAGCAGAAACTAGAACTTGCCTAAGTAGTCTTGCTTGAATTTGAGAATAACTGGATAGGAAAGGATCAGTAGGCCATTTTTGTTAAATCAGTAAAAAACAAAAAATAAAAGAACCAAATGAAAAATCTTATCACTTGAACCCAATTTGAGCCTTAAGTAAGTCTTTGTTCTTACCCAACACATATCATATCCTTCGTTCTCCGATGGTACGAGATTACAACTCAGGCCAAAAGCCCAAGTTGAGGGTGATTGCAATCCGAATAGAAAGAAAAGGGAAAAAGAAGGTTCAACAAGTGAGTTAAGTGCATATAAAAATTGCATATAAAAGGGGGGGGGGAAGAAAAGAAAAATAAGAAAAGAAAAATAAAATAATAGCTACTGGGTCGGGCTGAAATAAAGAAAAAGAGGGAATCACTTAGAAAAGAGTATGTGAAAATGAAACTTTGGAAAACCAAGGGATTAGTCACACACGAAACCAAATATTCATTCCCTACCCTCGAGCCTATGTTACAAGCCAATAAAGTCCTACAGTGATCATATTCCGGGTGTTTGAAAGATAAAGCGTAGAAAGCAAGGGGAAGCCTATGGTAGTTTGTTGTTAGTGTTAGAAGTTCATTGAGAGCGTGAGCGTAGTACTCAATCTCAACTATTATGAGCGAGAGACTTCTTTAGTGTGAGGACACAATGATTGCATTAGAAAGTAGATTGTGTGAGCTGATAATTCGCAGGCATAAGCATGATTGACTGTGAGTAATGAGATGTCATATATTGATCTTTACATGTTAGATTTAGCGGTTTGGGATACAAATTGTGCTTGAAATAGTTGTTGCGTACTGTCATAAGTCTGGAAATGAATTAAGGGTTGACTGTATTTTTTTTTCTCATCACTTGAGGACAAGTAATGGTTCTAAGTTGAGGGTCTTGATGTGCCGTGAAATCGTGGCACATTTGATGCTTAATAACTATGAACTAATATTGGAATTAAGTGACATTTTGGATTATTTGATGGGTTTGTTAATTGTGTAGGCAAAATCTGGGTTGCATCAAAAAGTGAAAAAAAAAGCAGAACTGATGTTGATGAAGTGAAGTTCACGGCCAACTTCACGGACCGTGAACTTCATTACGGTCTGTGGTTGAGCTCGTGACAGTGAGGCAGTGCTGGGCCTTGAGAAGATGAAGAGCAGGAATAACCAAGTGAACACCACAGAGGGTTCTACTGGCCGTAGTCCTCACCACGGACCGTGGTACCTGCCATGAAGCTGAAACAGTATGAAAGCAAGAAAGAGTCTAAAGAGGGTTGAAACCCAAGTGAAGACGACGGGCAACTTCACAGGCCGTGGTCCTCACTACAGACCGTGGTAGCTCTCGTGGTGCATTTTCCAAAGACCAAGTATGAAGACCCACTTTTGGGAAGATCCGAGGCAAGACCACGGAGGGCTTCACGGACCGTGAAGCCCTTGACGGGTCGTGGTAGTGGCCGTGAAAAGGCCCGATAACTCAGTCCTAACTTGATTAGGACTCATTTGGAACATTCTATTTTGAATTACTTTAGGTCGTTTTTAAACATATTATTCATCATCTGATGTTTGACGACAAGAACACAGTATTACTCTTAGCTTTCAATTTTTGGATTTTTGATTATTCTTATCAGTTGGAAATTCGGATTCAGACTATCAGATTATCAAAGTGATTGTTGATTCGCTAATTATTTTCGTAAGTATTTCTCAATATGTTTTCATCCCTAATTACTGATTGCTTATGTGAAAGCATGAGTGGCTAAATACCACGACTGGGGTTGTGGGATCTATGACGATATTCTAGTTGAGATTCCGTAAAATGAGTAAAAGGCAGTCTGTGTCTACAACCTGTAGTTTTTAGCTTTCAATATTATTTTAGTCTAGGGAGTGCACGCATTAGATGAGCCTGTATCTGGTATTTTTTCGAGAGAAAAATAACAGTTAGGAAAAAGTTGAATTAAATTAACAAATTGGAGTTAAAGGTTGAGTTCGAGAGAAAAGATCTTTAACACCATATCATTTCAAGCGAGGTTCAATGTTAGTAACACTCTAAGGTTTAGAGAACATGAGTGATCATTATCTGATTAAGGTGAGAAGCGTTTAGATAAATTTAACTCGAAAGGATTCTGTAAACTCAAATTTCGGGAGAACACTAGAACTAATGTTATGGTGAACACAATCCTGGTTTCTCTTAATTAATTGAATCAATCTTACAACGAAATATTTTGTTAGTTTTGAGCCTGGATTTTGACTGCAAGTTTTGGTAATTATAGCAATGTAACCATACCCAATTTACTTTCCATTGTTATTTGTCTAGGAGATATTACCAACATTCGAATAAACGCGACAGTGAAACCTTATCTGTGAAGAAATTCTCTGTGGGATTGACCTCAACTCTAGTTGAGTTCTGTATATTGACATCGAGAGTTTAAACTTCTTATTTGAAGTGTAAGTTTGGACTTATCACATACACTTTGAAATCATTTTGACACGACCCGAGCCTACACCCTGGACGTGGCTGGTACTTGAGAACCATTGCTGGTCCACAAGTGAACCCTCATCGTGACTGACTACAAGCGGAAGACTAACTCAAGCATACAAAGCTTAAAATTGAATAAAATTCATGAAACTTAAATACAAAGTTTTAAATCAAAAGAAAACTCTGAATAATATAATATATTCAACTCGCCCCAAAATGGGCAACTTAATTCTTTAAAATATTTAATAAAACAAATGAACAGACTTCTTCTGAAACTCTACAATCTATCTATGAATCCTTTAAATGACAAAGCTGGAAGTTGGGACAAAACCCACGACTTCCTAACAACTGACATAACTGAATGCTAAATGAAACCCTCCGGAAGCAAGGAGGCTAACCATAACTAACTTGATCTGCATGTGGTTTCAACAAAGATCCTATTGATGACCCTGAATACCTATATTTGCATCATGAAAGGATGCAGGCCAAATGGCTCAGTACGTCGAATGTAATAGCATGTAAGGGGAATTCTAGAACATAAACATAAGCTTGAACTTGATAAAAAGGAAACATACTTACCTCTTTTCAACTTACTCTACTCAAGGCATACTCAAGGATACTCAAAACTACTCAAACTTACTCAACTCAGATGTACTCAAGGATAAGATACTAAAATAAGAAATAAGGTTCTCAATTCAGCGAAACTCAACAATAAGGTACTAGACACAATGAAACACAATTCAACTCAATATACTCAACTTGAAGATTAGATACTCAGCTCAAATATATGATACTCGACTCTAGGTACTCAACTCTGGATACTCAACTCTGGTTACTCAACTCAACATAATGAAACAATACACATGCAATATATGGAAAGCGTTTAAAATAGTAGAAAGCAACTCAGTGTATTGAAGAATACAATAAAACAGCTTATATATAATAAAATATAATATAACTTTGTAGGATTTTCTCTAACCGACAACCACCACTATGAGCCTAATTGGTGATACATCATCTTGCCCATGCTGCTAGAACTGTCCTATATTTTGCCGTCATATAAGACATCTTAACTAAGTGGATCCACTAGTCTATGCTAAAAAGCACTTATGGATTCATCTAAAAAGTATGATCCTTTTCTACCCATGATGTCTACATGGTTTATGGAGACGTGAGTTATCAGAACTCAAACTCGTCCCCATATCGGTGCTCAATACTACTCCCAAAATACTCAACTCATATGTTTAAAAACACAACTTTTTCTTTTATTTGAGATAATTACTCAAAAATTGTTCTCTTAAAAGATATGGTACTCAAACTGCTCAAAACTCTTTTGGAAATCTCAGTTTCCTCTCATCTTAAATGTGAAAATATATACTCTTGGGAATACTTAGTTCCCATATATAATTTTAAAGAAAATAAACTTTAATCTTACTCTTTACTCAACTCAGAGCTTAAGTCTTCAAACAAAGTTAAAACATTTGTAAAAGACTTATAAAAATATGGTTCATGCCGAATTATGGGCGTGAATGACTCGATGAAAGGTTTTCAATAACCATAGATAGAAATCAATACTTGGAACTCAAGAACTACAATGATAATACTCATTTCAAGAATGCTCAACTCAGGGGGTTCATGCGGAATTATGAGAATGAACTATTCAACTCAAGGACTCAAAGATATTTATCATATCAAGACTGTTGACTTATAGGGTTTATGCGGAATTATGGGCATAAACAATTCAACTCAAGGAATTCATGGGTAACATGCAACAGTCCCATGATTAGGAATAAAATCTCAAAATGGTTAGGAACTCGATACTAAAGACTTAGAACGTGAATATACTACTCCTCTCAAAGATACTCAACCTATGGAGTTCATGCGGAATTTATGGGCAAGAACAACTCGACTCGAGGGTCTACAATAATCTAGAAATCATGTATGCGAATCTTCTTATTCTTATACTTACTTCCTCAAAACATAGCTCAAATCGATGGTGGATCTCAAAGATTCACAATTGAACTCATACGCTTCCTTGAACTCTACTCTTAACTCTCTCTTTGAATGTGAATTATGAATTCAAGAGTTATGGTTTATGATATGAAGGATATTATGATGACAAAGTAGACTCTTAAAAACATTCTCTTCACTCTCATGCTCACTTATTTCAGTCTTGAAACAAGTTATTAGAAGTTTGTAGAAGACCTCTCAAAAAGACTCAAAGGGACTTTCTCAAAAATGTTTGAAAGAACTCTCAAAACTTGACTCTCAACACTACCTTGATTTGATTTATGAATTCAAGGTTGAGATTTGTGATAGGAAAGATCTCGTGATGCTTAGGAGTGTTTTTAGATAGTTAAACATGAGAAACATTTGAAAAACACTGTCTAGTTTGCATGTCCGCGATGCGGAGATGAATTGAAATGTTTGGACGGAATAATTTTTGAAACAGTGGAGTCCGTGTTCTCTCCTCGATGTGAAGAGAAAAATTTCAGCCAGACAAAACAGGTTCGCGAATACCCAACACATGTACTCGGACCTGGTACCTGTTCCTTGTTCGATTTTTTTCTTCCTTATTTTCTAACCCCAATTCTCCTAAATTCGATTCTTTTTCTCAATTTCTCTTTAGATTCAAATAACCAACACATGTACTGAAGAATCTAATCAAACAGAACTCTAAAATCGACTCAATTTCCTCAAGAACTCATCGATATCATCTTAACTCCAGAACGAAAGCCAATTTCAAGAACACAAGTCAAGAACATCAAACCTCATCTTCCTAGAACGAATTTAACGCTGAAATTAACATGATTGGCATATGGGTAAAGAAACCCAACACTATGGAAGCTTACATACCTCTTAGGGATTAAACCTATGGCAAAAAATATGCAACAACATGCAAGACTCTCGACGAACGCTTTGATCCTCTCCTCTTTTCTCCTTTTTTATCTTCTTTTCTCTTCTTGAACTCTGAACTAAAATCCTAAGCGTATATTAGGATTCTAAAACTGAACCCAGTAGGATTATACCGTTAAAACCTTACTAAAAATGAATTAAATCTGATTGGGTAACGAATAGACCAAACTACCCTTACTATTTTTGGGTAACTTTCCTTATTTGGATAGCCTGACTTCAAAAGAGCATATCTCATTCATCTGAACTCGAAACTTAGCAAAATCGGTGGAGTTGGAAAGATAATTCAAAGACCTTTCATTTAATAGATTATATGTCACCTAACTCATCTTGTGCTAAAAGTTATTGTTGTTTGAAGTTGACCCACAATTTAGAAGAACTTAGGAATGCCTTGAATGAACTCTCTTTAGTTCTTCTTGGAACTCAAGGTGCTACATGTACTGAACTTAACAGTCTAGAAATTTTAATTTCCTCGGTAAAATCCTACTGACAACGAAGGACGGTTCCAGTCCTAGTTAAAAAAATAATTTAGGGTGTTACACATATTTCTGGCCTTAAGGTAAGAGATGAATCGACCCATAGTCAGTGAGCTACTACCCTTCCATTCTAAGACTGGCTTATTTGGAAACTGAAACTGAACAATTTTAGTTCTACAATCGATTGAGGCATAACAGGAATGTAACCAATCCATGCTTACAGAGTCCTATTATTGTAACCTTATTGCCCCTGCATGGTACAAGGAAAATTCGTCAACCTATGGCGACTGACCACACCCAAAGCACCATTCATTTTCTGTAAGTCACTCGCCCGGATGGTTCTTACCACACTTTGGACAAGTTAGGTAAGTTTTGTTACGTGAAGCACTCCCCTGAGACTTAGAGCTGTATGCATTAACTTTCTTATCCTAGCAAAACCTAGGGGGATGGAGCACTAGATGAAGAAGGTGTTGGGGTTGTAGACCTTTGTTGAAACTGTGAGCGATTTCCACTACCCTACTTTTGCTGTGAGTACTCATAGTTTCATGTTCTGGTTTTTTTGTTGGGGTTAGAAAACTCTCTAAACTTATCTCCCTCAACCTGCTGAGCATAAGTCATTAGCCTGGAGATATCCATATCCCCTAGTAGCATACCAATCCTGCCTTCAATCTTCACCAAATCGGATACCCCTAAATACAACTTACTCATTTGTGCCCTGCAATCGGCAACCATTTGTGGATCATACCTGTAAAGTTGGGTAAACTTCAACCCGTACTCTTGGACCGACATAGAACCCTTGTTCAAGTTCATAAACACTTGTTCCTCAACTTTTCTCAAGTCTCTTGGGAAGAACCTGTCTAGGAAATTCCCAGTAAAGCAATCCCAAGTCACAACAGCTACATCCTCACCCCTATTTTCCTTCCACTGTGTGAACCAAATATGAGCTATATCTTTGAGTTGATAGGATGCAAACTCAACACTCTCAGTTTCAGTTACTTGCATTACCCCAAGGATTTTCTTACCCTCATAAATGAAGTTTTGTGGGTCCTCACAAACATTCGACCCTAGAAACTCAGGAGGTTTCAGCTGATCAAAATCTCAAACCCTAGCTGCAGATGATCCACCATTCATGTTAGTTTGAATTGTGGCCTACTGATTGTTTTGTTTGGCCACACTAGCCAAGAGATGGATCGCACTCCGAGACTCTACATTTGTAACTTCATGGTTTGGGACCAGAGGAACTGTGTTAGCATGGGATACATTAGCAATCCGTGTGTTAGCTCTACGAGAAGGCATGAGCTGAAATGCATAACGATGAATGAGAAAGAAGAAGTTAGATCATACCCACGCATGATAAACATAGCAAAGAAAGTGAAGTCTTTCTTAAAACACTTCGTAGTCTCTCTCTCATAGATATGGTGTAATTCACACCCATGAAAGAGACTCTACTTAGTGCGACTTTCAAACATCATAGGACTCTTGAACCTAAGGCTCTGATACCAAGTTTGTCACGCCCTGAGGCTACCCCATTGACGTAACATAGGACCTACGATCAGGAGTGATCCCAAGCTAACCCTGTGTCTGGCATATAATAAGCATATTGAAAACACTGAAAAAGAAAAATACTATGCGGAAGCTAAACAATAGAAAACTGGGAAAATGGGGAATTCCCATCTAATCTGAATGTATAAAACATTCTAAGAGTTTAACAATAACTGAAGATAAACTCATCGATAAAAGTTCATTCTACTTTATTTTTGAAAAGCCTCTAACTGAGTTGAGTTACTGGGACATGCCACCCCGCTAACTTTTAAAAAATTAAAAACTGAATAAAAGGTGTCTATTGTCACACCCCGAGGCTACCCCCTTGACTTAACACCTGACCTAGGATCGCGACTGACCTCAAGCTAACCCTGAACTGACATATCATAAGCATACTTAAAGATTTACTGAAAATAGGAATATTGTGCGGAAGCTTAAACATGATATAAAGTGAAATGATGGGAAATACCCATTTTATGTCTGAATATATAAAGACTGAGAGTTAAATAACAACTGAAATATAACTCAACTCTAAAATTGAATCTAATTATGTCAGAATAAAAACCTCTAACTGACTAGAGATGTTGGGAGATGCCTCTAGTTTACTCTAGCAAAACTGAAACTAAAATGAAGATAGATTGAATAGAAAACTTGTCACTCGTCTTCAAAGAATGAGGACTCACTATTGATACTACTGAACTTGAGAACAGGAACCGATCTATGCGCGATCTGAATGCTGAGGACCTGAACCTATATCACGAGAATGTGTAGCGCACAATATGCGTCAGTACTAGAAAGGTATTAAGCATGCAGGATAGGATAAACCTGAACAATATATACATAACTGAACAAAGCAATAACAACAGTGATATAATCTGAACTGAATGTAAATACAAAAAAATATTGAATACTAAGCTAACTGAATGCTAGACCAAGAACATAACATGCTTAGACTGAATACTAAATTGTAACTGGTAACAAGGTCAATGCACTAGAATCTTAATGTGGGAGCTACTATTAACCGACATAAAACAACGAGAGCTATCCGTAAAGTCTTATGTTTACACCTCATCGAGAGGACCCAATATACCTTGCCAGAGGGATAAAGGCATGACTGGCATGATCACTAAATATTATGCCCAAAGAGGGGACTTAACCTATGGGGGCACGTAGTTCTAGGACTATGAAGGTGACTGACCCTAGTAAAACTCGGTATTAAGCCTACTCCCAACTGAGTATGTAAGTAAGACATTATAAATAAATTTCTGTAACATTGAATAGCTCAAAATACTGACATTCTAACTAAAAATGCAACATTAATGTACTAATAATGAAACATTCTTAAATGGAGCATGTATATATGAATTAATTGACCTAGCAAGTGTAATTCATGAACCAAACTAATCTACACAACTAGGGTTTTGAGTTGCATGAAAGAAGCTAAGCAATAATTCCTCAAAAACATGATAATCTGATTATGATTAGTGTAACAGCTAAATCACAACAGTTTTCTAAAGTTCAAGAAACCCTAGGTCTAAACATCATATAGAGACTCAAGAATCTGACTAAACTTTAGGGACCTAATGGGTGGAAGGAACCCATTAGTGAAATCTCACATACCTGGTGACGAATTTCATGGAAAAATCTTTCAATTTTGGGGATGGACCCAGAGAAAACGTTGTTGCGTTCTTGGAGAGGGTTTGGTCGACTCTTTATTCTCTTTTTCATTCTAATTGGATGAATTTTGGAGGATGACTTGACTAGGGTAAGTTCTTCTTTAGTTACTAGAACAAAGCTGGCAATAACAACGTAGTTTACGGGTGAAACGACATAGTTTAGGTGTCCAACGCATAGGGAAAACACCAAAACGACCCTTATTTAAAAGTTGTCGGGGCCAACCGACAGACCTGACGATGAACCGTCGACCGACCTACGGTCTGTCCTATCAGTCATCAACTAGCTTCAGAAAGGAGACTTTGGGTGTCTTGATCTACGAACCAGGACCACGTCCCATGGTGTAACCTACGGTCCATAGGTCCGGCCATGGGTTGGCCCTTGGATGAGTTTATCTGAGTTTCTGGGGAGGGGCTCCAGATGGCCAATCACAGACCACACCTACGGTCCGTGGGTCACCCTTTGGTCCGTAGGTGGCACCGTTGGTTGCACCTGCGTCTTCTGAAATTCTACACCTTTGGTTTTCTAACAAATGGGGTGTTACATTATCTTCCCCTTGGGAACATTCGTCCTCAAATGAAGACTAAACTAGCTGAATATGGGGGGAAAGAGCATGCAACTACGCTGAAAATGTAAGTATAACCAAAGGAACATGATACTAAGACTGAATTTACACATGAGTAACTGAAAGAATGGAGACGAACTATTAGCTCAAGCTGGAATCGAATCGGAAGGAAAGAGATGAGGATACTTGGCCTTCATTATTGCTCTTGCTTCCCAAGTAGCTCCCTCTACGAACTGACTCCTCCACAAATACTTTACTGAAGCGACTTCTTTGTTTCTCAACCTTCGAACCTGATGATCAAGAATCTCAACTGGCACATCCTAATAAGTGAGATTATCCTTCACAGCCACACTACCCAATGGAACTATGGATGTTGGATCACCCAAACACTTCTTCAACAACTAAATGTGAAAGATCGGATGCACCGCTGCTATTTCTGCTAGCAACTCTAACTAGTAAGCCACTTTACCAACTCTTTTCAAGATCTTGTAAGGGCATACATATCTAGGACTGAGCTTCCCTTTCTTGCCAAATCTCATCACCCCTTTCATAGGTGACACTTTCAGGAAAACCCAATCATCAGTTTGGAACTCCAAGTCCCTTCTCCTTACATTTGCATAGGACTTCTGGCGACTCTAGGCTATCTTAACTCTCTCTGATTAGTTGAACGTTTTCCATAGCATCATGAACCGAATCTAGCGCTATCAAGACTGCGTCACCTACTTCAAACCAACCAATGTAGACCTAAATCTATGACAATACAATGCTTCATAAGGGGCCATCAGAATACTAGTATGGTAGCTATTATTGTAGGAGAACTCTATAAGAGGAAGGTGATCATCCCAAAAACCCTTGAAATCGATCACGCAAGATCTCAACATGTCCTTTAAGGTCTGCATGGTATGTTCTACCTGACCATCCGTATGTGGATGAAATGTTTTGCTGAGGTTAACCTGAGTACGAAGACCTTTCTGAAATGACTTCCAGAAATGAGAGGTAAACCCAGGACATCTATCTGAGATTATAAACAAGAGAACCCCATGCAACTTGACTATCTCATTAATATAATGCTTGGCATAGTCCTCCGCCAAATTTGTAGTGTTGACAACAAAAAAGTGAGCGGACCTAGTATCTCTATCTAGTATCACCCAAATGGAGTCATGCTGCTCGCGAGTACGAGGTAAACCTATAATGATGTCCATGTTTATCACTTCCCACTTCCATGTACGACAGTTAATCTCTTGAGTCATACCTCCTGGTTTTTGATGTTCTACCTTCACTTGCTGATAGCTAGGGAAGTTAGCCACAAAATCTGCTTTATCTCTTTTCAAGCCATTCCACCGAAACATTTCCCAGAGATCACGGTACATCTTAGTGGCACCTACATTAATAGAATACCTGGATTTATGGGCTTCTGTAAGGATCCATTGTCTCAACTCACCCACCTTTGGGATACATAAACGACCTTGATAGCGAAGCACACCATCTCCTCCTTGGAAGAAAACCTCAACTTTTTGCTGATAAACTGCACCCTTCAGTTGAAGCAATATAGGATCACTGTGTTGTTTTTCCTTAACCTCCGCTACCATTGAAAATTTTGACCCATTCTAATCTATTGCACCACCATTTATTATGCTGATAAGGCAAACTCCTAGGCGAGCAAGCCGGTGAACATCTTTTGCTAATTCTTTCCTTTCTTCCACAACATGCGCTATACTACCCATAGATAGTCTGCTAAGAGCATCAACTACTACATTGGGCTTACCAGGATGGTAAAACACAGTTGTGCCATAGTCCTTGAGGAACTCAAGCCATCTCCTCTGGCGAAGATTCAACTTTTTTTGGGTGAACACATACTGAAGGCTCTTTTGGTGTGTAAAAACATCTATGTGAACACCATACAAGTAATATCTCCAAATCTTTATGGCAAATACTACGGGTGCAAGCTCGAGGTCATGAGTCAGATAGGTCTTCTCATGCACCTTAAGGTGTCTAGAAGCATAAGATATAACCTTACTTCATCAACACACAATCTAGGTCGACTCTAGATACATCGCAACAGATCACATAACCATCTTAACCCTCTGGCAGAGTCAAAACAGGAGTTGTAGTCAACCTAGTTTTCAGTTCTGATAAGCTTTTCTCACACTCATCTGACCATTCAAACTTGACCTTTTTTTAGCCAACTTAGTCAATGGAGAAGCTATGGATGAAAATCCTTTCACGAACCTTCTGTAATAACCAGCTGAACCCAAGAAACTTCTAATATATGTAGGAGAGGTAGGTCTGGGCCATTATTTCACTACCTCTAATACCTAAGAATCCACTCGGATCCCTTCACTAGATACTATATGCCCAAACAAAGAAACTGATTCTAACCAGAACTCACATTTGCGAAACTTGATGAGTAACTGACGATCTTTTAGAGTTTGCAGGACAACCTTCAAATGAGTCTCATGTTCTTCCTCATTCCTAGCGTAAATGAGGATATCATCAATAAAGATGATAACGAACAAGTCCAAACACTGCTTGAACACCCTATTAATTAAATCCATCAAAGCTAAGCATTGGTTAGTCCAAATGACATAACTACAACTTCATAATGAACATACCGAGTTATGAAGACTATTTTCGAAATGTCACTATCTCTGACTCTGAGCTGATGATAAATAGATCTGAGGTCTATTTTCAAAAAATGGCTAGCACCCTAAAGTTGGTCGAATAAGTCATCAGTCATGGGGATAAGGTACTTATTATTGATTGTGACTTTGTTCAACTATCGGTAATCAATGAATATCCTTAGAGAACCGTCTTTCTGTTTCATGAACAACACTAGTGCACCCCATGGGGAAATACTAGGTCTGATGAAACCCTTATCTAAAAGGTTTTTCAACTGATCTTTCAATTCTTTAAGCTCAGCTGGAGCCATTTTGTAAGGAGGAATAGAAATAAGTAGGGTATATTGAAGGAGATCAATTGCAAAGTCGATTTCCCTTTCAGGAGGAACTCCGGTAAGATCTTCTGGAAACACTTTTGGGAAGTCATTTACTACTAGAACTGACTCAAGAGTTGGGGTTTCAGAACTTGAATCCTTAACCCAAACTAGATGATAGTGATTCCCCTTAGAGATCATCTTTTTTACCTTAAGGTAAGAAATGAATCGACCCATAGGAAATGAGCAACTACCATTCCATTCTAAGACTGGCTCGTCTGGAAACTGGAAACGAACGATCCTAGTTCTACAATCAACTGAGGCATAACAGAAATGTAACCAATCCATGCCTAGAATGATATTAAAGTCTACCATTTCTAACTCTACAAGATATGCTGAGGTGAATTTCTGAGAGATTGTGACAAGGTAATTTATGTATACCCATCTAGCTATAATTGGGCCTCCGACTGGAGTAGGGAATAAGAAGGATTCTGAGAGAGTTTTTGGACTGACACTACAGTCCACTGCTATATAAAGAGTTACAAAGGAAAGAGTAGCCCCTGGATCTAACAAAGAATAAACATCTAAATAAAAGACTCGCAACGTACCACTAACCACATAAGGAGAATCTTCCTGATCATGGCGAGCATGGAGAGAATACAACATGTTCTGGTGCTGACCGCCCCCTGTGCCAGATGAAGTACCATATTGAATTGGGTGACCTACTAGAGCTACTATAGTTTAAGATTGAGCCCTACTATTGGTACCTTTTTGTCCCTGTTTAGAAAAAGGGCAATCTCTCAACCTGTGATCAGTCTGAGCACAGCCAAAACAACCATCCTTTCCTGTAAGACACTCGCCCACATGGTTCCTTCCACACTTTGGACAAGTTGGGTAGGTTCTGGTAATTGAAACACTCCTTGAGACTTAGAGCCTGAGGCCCTACCTTTCTCATCTTGCCAAAACCTAGAGGATGGAACACTAGCTGATAAAGGTGTTAGGGCTGAAGACTTTTGCTGAAACTGCAAGCGATTTCCACCACCTGATTTCTGTTGAGAGTACTTATAGTTGCCTGTCCTAGACTTTTTGTTATCCTTCGCCTATTCCCTAAGCTTATCTCCCTCAACCTATTAAACATGAGTCATGAGCCTAGAGATATTCATATCTTCTAACAACAACGCATTTTTGCACTCTGTTTTCACCAAGTAAGATACTCCATCTAGGAACTTACTCATTTGTACCCTGGGATCGACAACTATATGTGGAGCATACGTGGAGAGCTGGGTGAATTTAAGTCCATACTCTTAGATCGACATGGAACCTTGTCTCAAATTCATGAATTCCTGAGCTTTTGCCTCTCTCAACTCTCTCAGAAAGAACTTGTCCAGAAAAGCTCACGTAAAACAATCCAAGTCACAGGAGGTGCATTCTCACCCCTGTTTCCCTTCCATTGAGTAAACCAAATATGAGCTACATCTTTGAGTTGGTAGGACGTCAACTCTACCCTATCATTTTGAGTCACCTGCATCACTCCAAAGATCTTTTTTCCCTTATCAATAAAATTATGGGGATCTTGACCAACTTGCAACCCTAGAAACTCAGGTGCATTCATCCTAACAAAATCATAGACCATAGTTGAAACTGATCCACCACTAGCTTTTGCAGGAACTGGAAACTACTAATTGTTCTGGTTCGCCACATTTTAAGCCAAAAGTTGAATGGCATTCTCAAACTCTGCATTCAAAACCTAGTGGTCTGGTACTGTAGGAACTACGTTAGCGTTGCGAGCATTAGCATTCCTTGGGTAAGCTCTGCGAAGAGGCATGTTTTGGAAACGCATAACATCAAGTTTGAAAGAAGATCATACCCACGCACGATAATAATAACAAGAAAGTGAATTTTCTTCCTAAAAAACTTCGTAGCCTCTCTCTCATAGGTGTGGCGCGCTTCAAACTCATGAAAGGGAATCTACATAGTGAGGCTTTTCAGACATCCTAGGACTCTTGAACCTAGTTCTTTGATACCAAGCTTGTCATGCCCTGAGGCTACCCCCTTGACGTAACACGGTACATAGGATCATGAGTGAATCCAAGGTAACCCTGAATTGGCATATCATAAGCATACTTAAAGATTTACTGAAAATGGGAATACTGTGTAGAAGCTTAAACATGATATAAAGTGAAATGATGGGGAATACCAATTTTATGTCTAAATATATACTGACAGTTCAATAACAACTGAAAGATCAAACTCAACTCTAAAACTTAATCTAACAATGTCTGAATAAAATCCTCTAACTGACTAGATATGATGGGACATACCCCTAGCTAACTCTAGCAAAACTGAAATTAAAACAAAGAAAGGCTTAATAGAAAACATGTCACACGTCCTCGATGAATGAGGACTCACCATTGATACTACTAAACTGGAGATCAGGAACCGATCTATGTGTGATATGAATGTTGAGGACCTAAACCTACATTACGAGAAGATATAACGTAGAGTATGCGTCAGTACTTGAAAGGTACAAAGCATGCAGGATAGGATAAAACTGAACAATTTATACATAACTGAACAAAGAAATAAGAGCAATGATATAATCTGAACTGAATATAAATATGGAAATATACTGAATACTGAGTTAATGAATGCAATGACCAAGAACATAACATGTTGAGACTGGCTACTTAACTGTAACTGGTAACCTGATCAATGCACTACAATCTGACAGTGGGAGCTACTATTTATCGACATAAAACCACGAGAGCTATCGATGGAGACCGATATTTACACCCTATAGAGATGACCCAATATACCTTGCCAGGGGTATAAAGTCATGACTGGCATGATCACTAAATATTATGCTCATTGAGGGGACTTAACCTACGGGGACACGTAATTCTGGGACTATGAGGGTGTCTGAACCTAGTCCAACTCGGTATTAAGCCTACACCCAACTGAGTATGTAAGTAAGACATTATAACTGAATTTCTGTAACACTGAATAACTCAAAATACTGACATGCTAACTGAGAATGCAACATTAATGTACTGATAATGAAACATTCTTAACTGGAGCATGTATATCTGAATAAACTAACCTAGCAAGTATAATTCATGAAGTAAACGAATCTACACAACTAGGGTTCTGAGTTTAATGCAAGAATCTAAGCAACAATTCCTCATAAACATGATAATCTAATTAGGATTAGTCTAATAGCTTTATCACAACACTTTTCTAAAGTTCAAGAAACCTTAGGTCTCAACATGATATAGAGAATCAAGAATCAAACTAAATTCTTGGGACCTAATGGGTGAAAGGAACCCATTAGTAAAATCCCACATACCTGGTGATGAATTTCACGGAGAAATCTTTCGATTTTAGGGCTTGAACAGGAGGAAACCTTGTTGCATTCTTGGAGAGGGTTTGGTCGACTCTTTCTTCTCTTTTTCATTCAAACTGGATGAATTTTGGAGAATGATTTAACTAGGGTATCTATTTTAGTTACTAGGACAAATCTGGCTAAAATGACATAGTTTAGGGGTTAAACGACGTAGTTTCGGTCCCTCTTCTTAGTCGTTGACTAGCTTTAGAGACGGGGTTATGGGGGTCTTGATCCATGGACTAGGACCACGGCCCGTGGTCTAACCTACGGTCCGTTGGTCCGGTCGTGGGTCGACCGTTAGATGAATTTTTCTGAGTTTCTGGCGAGGGGCTGTACGTGCCTAACCACGGACCCCACCTACGGACTGTGGGTCACCCTACGGTCCATAGGTGGCACTGTTGGTGTAACCTGCAACTTTTGAAATTCTGCACTTTTGGTTTTCTAGCATACGGGGTGTTACATCTAGTGTCCTCGAAGTATGAGGACTCACCACTAAAGCTATTGAAATGTGGAATGAGAATCGGCCTAAGCGCAATATGGATGCTGAGTACTTGAACTTACATCATGAAAGAATTTAGCGCAGAGTACACGTCAGTACTTGGAATATATTGAGCATGCATGACATAGATACTAAACTGAACAAATACATATAAGTTTAACAAAGCATAATTGAGCAATGACATAAAATGAGCAACAATGTAAATACTGACACATAACTGAAAAACTAAACTGAATGCAATGACCAAGTACTAATCATGAAAATAACATAGTGAGCTGAATGTTGAAGTATGTACTGAAAACCTGGTCAAATGCCCTAAGAGTCTGACTGTAGGAGCTACTATTAACCGACATAAAACCACGTGAGCTAAACGTGGAGTCTGATGTATACGCCCCATCGAGAGGATGCAATATACCTTGCCAGTCGTATAAAGGCATGGCTGGTGTGATCACTAAATTTATTGCCCAACAGAGGGGACTTATATTCCTACTGGGGCACATAGGTCTGGGTCTATGAGGGTACGTTGAACCCTAGTCCACTCTGTGCTAAGTCTACCCCTAACTGAATATGTATATGGCATAACTGTAACTGAAATACTAAATAGCTCAAAATACTAACATGCAATCTGAGAATGCAACATTTATATATTGATAATGTGACATTCGAAATCTGGAGCATGATTATCTGTTTAACTGGCCTAGCAAGTGTAATTCATGAACTAAGGGAATCTACAAAAACTAGGGTTCTGAGTTTCATACAAGAAATTAAACAAATGTTCCAAGATAACATGTTATTTCGATTAGGGATACTACAATAGCTAAATCACAACAAAACTCCAAGGTTTTAGAAACCCTAGGTCTAAACAAGATGTAGAGAATAAAGTAGTTGACCGAATACTAGGGACTTAGTGGATGAAAGGAATTCACTAGTGAAATCCCACATACCTGGTGACGAAATCTACGGAGAAATCCTACAATTTCAGGGCTCAAACTTGAAGCAAACCCGATGTGTGTGCATGAGAAAACTTGCACCTCTTTCTTCTTTTTTTGCTTTAAGTTTTGGGGATTTTGCGTAATAAAGGTTTTTGGTAGATTCTGACTAAATTATTAGGCGTAAACTGAGTAAAACAATGTAGTTTAGGTATAGAACGGCGTAGTTTAAATGCCCAATGCATAGGGGAAAACACCAAAACGACCCTGACTTAAAAGCTTACGAGGGCCGACCTTGGAGCCACTGACGGATCGTCAAAGGGACCACGGCCCGTCAAGTGGGTCGTGGTTCTTGGCCATGGTCTATTGGTTTTTGGCACCCCCATCTTAGTTCCACTTCACGGACTGTGTAAAGGACCACAGATCATGAAGGCCACCGTGGTTCTTCACTAGGGGCTAGGGGCTGTTGGCTCAAGACTACAGACCCATCCACAGCCCGTCATCGAGATCACAGCCCGTGGTTGGCTCCATTGTTTGATGCCTGAGCCCTAGTGGCTCCGGCTCACCTCTACGAGCCCTCCCACGGCTCGTGTGGGGATCCACGACCCATGAAGGGCTTTGTAGTCCACCACGCTTGGTTGAGTGTGAACCATGAGCAGGTCGACGGACTGTAGTTCCTAATACGGCCTGTGAACCCTTCCGCGGTTCACCAAATTTTCTATTGTTCAAGTCTTCTAGGTTGTGAGGTGTTACAAATTATCTTTTTTATCCTATTGATAGCTAAACAATAAAATAGTTGAGTAAACTAAAAATTATCCATTTATCCTATTGATAGCTAAACAATAAAATAGTCGAGTAAACTACCAATTATTAATTTATCCTACTATTAGCTAAACAATAAAATAATCGAGTATAAGATTGTGAGAACAAAACATTGTTGTTAGATTCATCTAATCATTCATTAATTAAGATAAAGATGTTCATATAATGGTCATTACCATGACAAAAGGACTTTTAGTTCCTCATAATCGTATTATACAAGTCATAATTCAATCTAAGAATAAGAAATAAATCTAACTAAAGAGATAAATAAGTAACCCAATAGAGTTTAGCCTCCATTCGTGCTTTGTTTCTTCTTTGGGTTCAATACTCACAAAAAATTTATTAAATTTGGGTATTTATATGTTTAAAACACCTTAAAAGGACCTTCAAGTTGGACTAAGAAAACACTAGATTTTTTGTCAGGTCAGTATTCCTGCCTTTCCTCATGAGGGCCCAACTTCTCCTTGCGATGGCCACTACCTTGGGTTGGGACTCACAAGGTGAGGTCGTATGCTTCCCTTGGGATTTGGGCTACAGAGTGAAAAATTGCAGGCTTGATTTTTAGACCTCTTTTTCTATAGACTTGTATAATTTTTGAGTCTTTTTTCTGCAATGCACAAAACACCTTACATAAGTGTCAACATATAAATGAATATAGATCAAGAATACTAAGCTATAGAGTATCCTTTAAAAAATGTATACACATAGGCAAATCACTACTAAAAAGAGTGGAGATTCACATATCATTACAAACCTCTCCTCAACGTTTTATTTGTTTTTTCTAGTTGACAAAGGTAGAGTATTACTCAAAAACTCCGCCTTTGCCTAGCATCCTTTTCATGACAATAACTGTGGAATATTTTCAATTTTCACCAACATTTGATTCCTTCCTTCCAATTAATTAACATGGGGTATTGTCAATGCTCCGCTTACGTTTGATATATGTATCATCAGGTGTTCTTTATAAATAACGGGGTCTTGAGATTCTTTCTCCCCTTTCCAGAAACACCATTTTGTCACCGTCTTTTCATACTAATTGTATGTCCTTACAATATCATCTCTTGTTACCGTCTCATGGCCTCTCTCGATCTTACCTCTTGGCTGTACTCTCTTATTGCGGAAAATCCATGATTATTTTGAATGCAGAACATGATAAAATGTAGATCCATCTGTATCAACCCATATGGAAGTAGGCCTACCTTTGCTCCAAGTACATATGATGCATCTTCTTGAAATTTTTTTTATACTTAACCGAATGTGTAGTTGTACGAATGTGTTTTCTACTGACCTAAACTATCTCTTTTTCATTTGTTTATTTTTTGCCAAAATTTGATTTTATCCCTTAATTGAGGCTGGTTGTAGTGATCAATAGAACTTGGTGAATCAATCTATATTCTAACAATGAGCAACATCAAGGACGTCGACCCAACTAGTAGTGTTCCAACACTAATAAACATACTAGGAGCTTTTAGAAGAAGAACCAACACAAAATAAGGATGAATATATTTCTCACTTAGAGTAACAACTCGAGAAATTAAGTGGAGAACTACATCAATGAAATATCTTTAGGAAGTTCGAGGAAACGAGATTTAGAACTAAAATGATTTATGCATTCTCCAGACATTGATGTGTCATATGGGTTCCAGCCACCAAAATTGAACTTATTTGATGGAATAGGCGACCCTCATGCTCATCTGAGAGCATATTGGGACAAAATAGTAGAGATTGACAAAATTAAAATGTGTAGTTGGAAATTTTAATATGGATTAGGGAGCATTTGGTTATTTTCTCAAACTTTTTCGAGATTTTATCATGTGCTCAATATTCTACCTTCTCTTTCGGTATTTATCTGTTGATTTATCATTTATTTTGTTGATTTATCACATATGTGTAATCGAATTTGGGGGGTTTTCTACGAAAGATCAGAGAATAAAATTAGATGATTTGAGGGTACGTGGATTCAAAATTCGGTTTTGCTGAAATTTAAGATTAGAGTTTGTTTGTCTAATGGCTAAACTGATTTTAAAGGGAAAAAAAATATACTGAATATAATTGTTTTCTATTTATTTCCCATCTTATTTCTGTATTAGTAAATGTTCCTGAATAATATCTACAATGATGTTCTATTTTTTCTTTATCATACCTGTATTTTAAAATTCCTCCATAACTTTTTTCACTGGCGTCTGATTCTACTATATAAGTAATTTTTTTGTTTTCATCCGGAAAATATAGTTTAGGTAGGTTCTTACATAATAGTTTTATTTTTTGTATTTGTGTTTGGTCTTTTTTATCAAATTGGTATTCTATATCTTTCTTTAATTTGTTTTGTAATGGTTTTAGATTCTCTGCTAATTTTGGTATGTGAGAATCAAATCTCTAGGTTGAATTTTTTTACTTGATTTTGACCAAGACTTTTATATTACGATATGGGCATTGGCTGAATCATATTCTCGTGTGGATCATATTTTTGATTTATTGGGAGAATTGTGTAACTTTACACACAAAAAAGGCGATTGTGCAAGGGTCCGTGAGTGTTCTAGTTAGGTTATGACTTACTCTTTTTAGACTTTAGTTGGGTAATAACTTGTTGTATAAAGTTTGTTTTGGGTTGGAGAAAATGTTGGATTTGGAGTATTGGATAAATTGAATTGATGTTGTGAAAATTTGAGATTGAGATTTAGTTGATTGATGACTTATATTTAAAATTTGTATCAATGTTGAGTTTTTTCCAGTCTCATGCATCTTATCGTCTTTAGGAGATCATTATGTCAAGATGGGCTAGTATTGAAAAAACATTTGCTTAAATTTATGAAATGTGGCATAAATACATAATTTAAAGTAAATCTATCATTTGAGGAGGCTTATGACCTACAATATGTATTGAGAGAAAGTCATTATGATATACTTGATGCATTTGAAACTTCCTTTATTATTGTGATCATGCATACACATTCATTATCATAGATCACATAATTGGTATTATGAAAATAACAATTGAAATAAATTATTTATATTAGATGGAAAATGGTGTTGGATGGTTTACTATAATCAATTATGAATATGATAGGAAGGAATAATTGAAAACAAAAACTGCATAAACACGAACATGACCACATATATGCATGATAAAATGATAAAAAGTTATATATTAAATCAAGAATGGTATGAAATAGATTTACAAGATCTATACTTAGATAATGAAAAATAAGATGGTACGATTTAGAAATAAATTCAGATTAAAATGAATTACGAATATTTACAATATTGGATAGAAGCTATGGATGAAATAAAACTATTAGAACAATTAATGGAAAATAATTTACACATGTACCAAAGAACCCAAGATAT